>CAJUYH010004457.1:0-27207 GCA_910591685.1 Galerucella tenella
TGCTATACGGGCCAAAGAACTAATGAATCAGCTTAGAATCATTACAGGTTATCATCTAACAGGCCATGCCTCGGTAAAATATCACCTGCATCGTAACATCTGTGAGGCATTAGACAAGCAATTTTCGGAGAAGACAATGTGCCGCCTGAAACATAGAACACATCCAGTGTGTATATCAGAGGTATGTGGATAACAGGGTGGGTGGACCAAATGTGGGAGTTGAGTAGAATAAGCCCAGCAAAAGAACGGCTTCCAAAAAGGAAAAAATCCCTTTAAAAAATATAATATAGGTACTCGTGCTAGCGATTTCTACAATCCTCTAATAACTTGATACCTGCTTTTGTAAAAAATAAGTCTAAAAGTAATTTTGTGTAAATACCGAATTTTTCCATCCACATTTATATCCAATTCATATTATTATTTTTTATTCAGTATTCCAAACAATAACAATTTACCACAAAGCTTATATTTACAGTTATTTCCACAATGGTTTTGATCCCACGCAAAAGTGATTGGATAAT
This sequence comes from Galerucella tenella, assembly GCA_910591685.1. NCBI lineage: Eukaryota > Metazoa > Arthropoda > Insecta > Coleoptera > Chrysomelidae > Galerucella > Galerucella tenella. The sequence continues at coordinate 522 of CAJUYH010004457.1, forward strand.
TAAAAATCAATCGTGATGACGTCAATGGTGGTTAGCAGGTGTAAATAAATATAAAATATGTTCCAACAAGTGCGACATACAGTTGGCTTTAGCTTTCATGGAAACGTGGCAGCGTAATTCCAGGATGAATAGAGTAGGACAAGGGAGTACGGCGGTTATGAGTTTTGATGAGTTTAATCATTCGGAATGCGATGTTTAGGGCTATTAAGCGGTAGAATGCATCGGTGACTGAAATAATCCAGGTCAGCTATTTTCTTCAACAACACCAGTTTGATTACATCTTATCGCCATCTTGGCGCGAACATAATGACATCAATGACGGATGACAAGTGACAAGTAACAGTCGCTATTAAGGTGCGTTCAGCCATCATCTATCTGACGCGGCAAATTCAACAAAAAATGATCTTATAACTCTAGAAAGTCAAGTTATCATAAGTTATTACGAAAATCCTTAGATATTGAAGGGATAAAAATAAATAGCCTTAAGGGTGACAGCTAACTCTGACACACTGAGAAAAGTATTTGATTAGAAAGTTGTGTTTTATCAAATAATGTTATTTTTCCATCAGCAGCTATTTCTACACATTTCGTTGACAAATATACCTACACGTGAACTATAAAATAATTTCAATCTACAAGCAAACATTTTTTTTTTCCCTTTCGGAGCCGTCCTTTCGCCGGTACCACCTCAGCCTCCTGGGCTTATTGTGGATATAAATTATTAACATTAATACAATTTGGTTTTGCTAAGGCCTACTTTTGATCGTATGACGACTAATTTAAGAGAAGGCTTCAGCAAATTAATTTTTTCCGAAGCTCCGCTTCTTGTCTGTTGGTGTAGGTTATCTATAGTTGTTTATACAAGTGTTAAGATTTTTAACACTGCACTGCTTACTCGAACGCACATAAGTGTCAGTAGGAGTCAAAAGTATCTTCCAAACCAACCCATGGATAATCACAGCTGTATGGCTATTTGAAATTTTCAATGAACTGTCATATTTTGACGTTTGAGATATTGGAATGGTGGAAAATCTGAAAATTTTACGTAATTTCTTATGGTTGATGCAAATTATTCATTCCAAAATTTAAAGCATAAAAAGTTATAATTCTCGTGAAAGATGAATGGTATTATAATAATTAATGTTCAGTTCATTAAATCCAACATAATCCATAGCTGAATAGAAAATGTTTATTTCCATTATTTTCTTATAACCGAAGAATTTTAATAATTACAAAAGTTTCATTCACTGTAAGCATGAAGAGAAATTTTCCATATTCTTGGAATTTTCCTCTATTACAGAATGAATTACGATCCAGACAGTTCAAACAGTAATTAACATTGAAATGACCAATATAAACCGACAAGAGTATTTCAGTTTATACAAGGAAGAATCTGAAAACTCACCACAGTTTAGCTGGATATGGTATGGTTGGTTGTCGTTCATTGTGGCTAACATGTTATTACTGGGATTTTGGAATGTCTATGGTGTTGGATCCTTTGTGCCAATTCTCATTTCATTCCAGCCTATATCCAGCTATTCACGCTTCCACCTTAAGGGGCATCTACCAAATTCGACCTTGCACAAGTATGCTTTGTATATTTTTTTGTTTCCCTACGTCCTAACGTTTAAGTTCACATAACGAAAATTTTATTAGAAATATGAAAGCTCCGCAACATGTAGGTAGCCAAGCGGTCCAAGCGGATTTTGGTTCACGTACTACTCTATAAGCTTCGTCAGTACTGAACTGGGAGACCGCCGAGACCGGCGAACGTTGTATCAACAATGGAACGGCACGCGACTACCGAAGCAGAGAGACAATGTCAGTCATAGAAGGATAGAAAAGCGAGAGATGGATTTTTATCCGATATTTTAGTGGTAGCAACCGAATTTCAACAAGGAATTGTACGGTCATAAGTAATTTGAGGCCTCTTCGTTGTCCTCCACTCCTCGATGCGCCGACTCCCAGGTCAAAATGACTCTGTTTTCCTTGCCTAGTATTTCAAGGGATTGTAGACAGTAAATACCATCTTAGATTTTATCCTTTGCGTGCTCAGTGCCTTAAGAGCAGCAGGTTGATTCATCAGCTCTCTTGTAGCCAGTTCAATGGCGTATACTTCAGCCTAGAAGACGGTAGCGTACCTGCCCAGATTGGCTGTGATTTCAACTCTGGGTTTCCTGCTGAGTAGCTGAGTAGTAGTCTTAGTAGTAGTTACTAGGAAGGATATTTCTTCCCTATCGGATTGGTGTCTCTTGGGAATGAGGACCTTAAAGGGCTTGTCCACGTGAAGTTTTGTGACAGAAAGATCCGAGGGCATCCAAAGTATGTGTTGATTTTGTATTTCCCTCATCAATCCCGAGTGATCCCTTAGAGTCTCTCCATTTGTTTGCCTCTCCAAATGAATGTGGATAGGAGTTGCAGGAGGGCTTGCATAGCCGCCGTTGGTGTGGATGACATTGCTCCGGTAACGGTCAGGCATGATGTTCGCTGCATCAACGCCTGGTAACAACAGCTATCATAGTGTTAAATAAGGTAGAACTTATAATGAGTTTATCTCCATTCCTCCAAGCAGAGAAAAATTTGTAAATTCAAGAAAAATATGTAGAAAACAAAAATTACTTTGAGGTCGTGTCTTATTTTTTGAATTTAAAAATTTCCCATGATAATATAAAAAACCTCCTATCAAACCAACGGCAAAGGATAACACGCACTTCATACGTCGTGTCACTCAAAAACTTAATATATCCTTTTTGTAATAACGTGTCGCAAATCTTAATGCGTTAGCTTTTGACAAAATCGTTTACATTCGACATTCTGTCTAATTTTTTCTTTCCACAAGGACCAATTTCGTAAACATTTGCTGTTTTGAGTGGGCAAAAGAAAATCCAGCATAGTAAACAGTAACAGATCCGTAGTAGATAAAGTTTAGATACTAAAATTTATTTTGTAAAAAAAATTCCAAAGCAGAAGGAGACCTATTGAATAGCCACCGAGATTCCCAGACTCAACACTTTGAACTTCTTTTTATGGGGTAATTGAAAAGCAAAGTTTTTAAGACCAGACCGCAAGTGTTGAGCAGCTTAAAGCATAAGAAGTTACTGTAGATTAATTTCGTCATTAGAAATTTCGATCTAGTTTAGGATATTGTCAAATGGAGAATTAACAACATTATGAGCATTTGTTTAATGGAAATATTTAAATTAATTCTTTTTTTAATTTCTTGGGAAATTAAACCACAATATTTTTAAATTCTTTATTTCAACGTTTCGGTAGCGTTCTCCAGCTACCGTTGTCAAGAAAAAATTAATTTCTACTTATTTTTTCTTGACAACGGTAGCTGGAGAACGCTACCGAAACGTTGAAATAAAGAATTTAAAAATATTGTGGTTTAATTTCCCAAGAAATTAAAAAAAGAACTTCTTTTCTGTTGTGTCAGTTAGGGATAAAAAATTAATTTCTACTTATTTTTTCTTGACAACGGTAGCTGGAGAACCCTACCGAAACGTTGAAATAAAGAATTTAAAAATATTGTGGTTTAATTTCCCAAGAAATTAAAAAAAGAATGAATAATATACCACAAGGAACATACAGAAGATATTTAAATTAATGTATTGATTACATGTTTTTTATAACTTTATTATTTTTTGGCAACGCTGTGATAAGTTGAAAAGACGTGAACGCCATTCAAATTAAAATTCCGCAAACATGGACAGCGATGATTATACCACAGACGAGAGCAAAAGGAAAAGAAGTAGGGAGGAAGAGAAAATGTATACAAGCAGTGGAAAAACATCACCACAAAAGATTTACAAAAAGTCCGACGAAAAACTGGATTTATTGATTTATTGATAGAAATGATCAGACAAATGAAATCAAAACAGCAAAAAAGTAATCAGGAACAAACTGAAATCAAATAAGAAATAAAAAAAATTAGGGAAGAAAATAAAAAGTTAAACGAGGAAAACGCAAAACTAGTAAATGAAAATGAAGAAATAAAAGAAAAAGTTAAAACAGTGGAAAAGAAAGTAGAATGGTTGGGAAAAGAGAAAAAAAAGAATAATATAATAGTTACCGGATTAAAAATCGACACCAATGATTCAGAACAAATCAAAGAAGAAATAAGAAGCATGTTGGGCAATGAAATTATTGGAGTCCAAACGCAAATAAAAAGAACAAATGAAACTGACAAAAAAATTGGCAAAGAATATTAAAACTGCAGTAATATGGAAAATAGGAACGTGGAATATTAAAAGTTTAACAGGAAAAGAATTTGAAAAGACAGGACCTGAAATATTGGCGGTAACTGAAACAAAAAAGAAACGACAAGGGATGACACTAACCGAAAACGGACATGTTTTATTGCACAGTGGAGTCTCAGAGAAGCAGAGAGCAGCAAAGGGAGTAACCTGTTTAATACATAAAAGAGCAAAAAATTTCTCAATAGAATGGATGGACAGAACGAATATTGTCAATAGAGCTCAAAGATCAAAATAAAAACATAAAAACAATAATTGTTGTACATGGTCCAAATGAGGATGACGTAGCTGAAGCTAAAAATAAATTTTGGGAAGAGCTGACAGGAATAACAGAAGAAGCAAAAGGAAAGATATTTGTATTAGGGGACTTCAACAGTAGAGTTTGGAAACAAGATTTAATATATTATTATAATAGTATACTAAGGAACGCATGGAGAGGACAACAAAAATAATAATGGAGAAAGAATGCTAGACTACTGCGCAATGAACAATCTAATAATAACAAATACGTTCTTTGACCATAAGGAGATCCACAAATACACGCGAGAATGCAAAAGCAGAAATGAAAAATCAGTAATTGATTACATTCTGGGGGAAAAATGTAATAGAGGGGAAATAATGGACACAAAAGTAAGAAGAGGACCAGAAATTGGTAGTGATCACTATCAAAACGCAAGAGTTGAATACGAAGCAATAAAGGCCTATAAACTATCGAAAAGTTAACAGCAGAAAAATTCACTGAAGTGTTAACACTGAAGTTTGAATTGCTGTCAAAAACTGAGCAAAAACAGAATCTGGAGACAAGGTGTAATAACTTTAGAAATACAATATTAGAAACAGCCAAAGAAATATGTGGAACTACTACAAAGAACAGACCGCTTGGTAGACAGAAAAAAGGAAGGAAAAGAGGAAGACCGAAGCAAACATGGGATGGAGTATTAGAAGATATATTGAAGAAACGAGAGACAACATGGTTAGCTGCCAAGACACTAGCAAAAAACAAAAAGGCGTTGGCAAAAGCCGATTGACAAATTATTATTATTATTTCTGTCTTTCTGTAATTTACCATAAATGGTCTATGCATGGAGTCTATATTTTTGAAAATCGGCTTAGGAATATGAATGTTACAGTCTTTTTTATATCAACGAAATAACACCATACATACTTAAAGATTCTTCAAAGACAAGCTCTACCATATGTATTTTTATTCCTATACTAATTGTTAATTGTAACCAAATATTATATATAAAAGAAAATATAATTTTCAACTAGTAACATAAATAAATATCATTTACATCTGCACAGTACATAAAAAAAATTAAATCATTTGTCAATAATGTTCCGTAATACAATTGTCTTACAAACAAACTAGTCACTGTGAAACAAAAATTTAATTTTGATCAATCTCCAGGTGCTATTTGCTAGAAATATATTTAATACTAATACTTAATAATAATATAATTAATTTAAATACGTCCTGCACTTCAAATCTCGCTGTCACATGTCTACTTATCTCATAGGTGAAACTATAACCTTCCCCACAGCGACCGTCACTGCCCGAAGGCATCACAGGCTCCAGACAGTCGCGTCATCATCCTCCCGACCTCGCGAGTTCGAATTTTGGGGTGTGGGTCTCTCTGGCCCAGATTATTCTATTTTTAGCTTCGCCTCCTCCATCTGATGCCGACTTGTGTCCTCGTTTCAGCTGGAATATTGACCCCTAGGACAGGATGGCAAATATTCAGAGGTAGTTGTTTGTGTATGCCCCACTCTATCCCATTCCTATTCCCTATTGTATTGAAATTCGATTGGTGTGCTTCATTTGAATTTAATATTGGGAAATAATAACAGTTCATATTGTTGCACCACTTTTAATTATATTGAAAAACATATTCTTTAAAATAGTCCCTTTACTCTTAACAGTCAAATTGTATCTATCCTTCCCACAGACCCGTATTCTCCTTACAATATGAAAACATAAGTTAAAACTACATAAACAAATATATTGATATTTACAACCATTTTATTTTAGCAGTTATAGTAAAAGCGCTCTTATCGTGCGGGTTCAAAGGTCACTAGCCATATGTATCAAATCAGAAGACACAGAGGTTACCAAAATGTGAGATTATGAATATACACGGAGAAAATAATGATGGTTGATGTTTCCTGCACACTGGTTGACGAATTTTCACTATTTTTTCCATGAAGTACTACTTTTTTTTGCTTAAGGATGCAAAATACCGGAAAATTGCTTCTTATTATTATCCCTTTGAATTGTCAGTCACAAAACTGACATTTAAATAAAAACTTCGCTGGTGAAAGACTTTTTAATATCGCTGAAAACTAAATACATATCCTTTTTTCTACCGTCGAAATTGCATAAGTCTTATTCAACTTACGGATTTTATTTGGAAGTTATGATTAAACGCAATAAAAGAAAACAAAAACGGTGAGTATGTCTTTGTTGAATCGTCCGACCCGCATGATAAAACTGCATTTGACTATACCTAGTTAGCTTAGAAGTTAGCTGGTTGCGTAGCAACGGGCCGATCGATAAATCTAAACCAATACTACACCATTTTATTGAAATAAAAGTACATAGTAGTTTACCTAACTAGTGCGGAAAGTGATACTTTTCCGTACGCTATTGAAGATGGCCGACAGACGCTTTAGCGAGTTCAGCCAGCAATCGCGTGCGGAAAAGTCACTTTATGCACGTGTTAGGTAAACTATTTTTTCTACTAGCATGCGGAAAAAAAACCCAAAAGTTAACATAAAGAAACATTTCTTATTAAATACCTATCAACAAATTAATTATTATTATTATTTGACATTCATTTGATGAGGCTTATACCAGGTCCATTAAAAAATGATATGTTTTTTTTTATTAAAAATTATAGCAGAATTATGACAAATTTATTAATTTTTCAGTCATTTGGTAAACTATAATCATACAAATATATATTTTAAATATTCAAATGTCAGTATACTACCCAAGAACTCGACAAATTTACTTTTCCACACTAGTGCACTTTAAGACTCAGTTACACGACGCCAGTAACTCGTACGAGCTACTAAAAGCGAGTACTGGAAATGCCGTGTAAACAGACATTCTAGTGCTGGCTTTTAGTACTCGTTCCATCAACCGTTCCAGGAGAGCGAATAGAAAGCCATCCTATTCGATGGAACGAGTTGCCCCCTCTTTTTTACTATCTTCCATCAATTGCCTCGTGTAAACACGTGAATAGTAGAATAGTCGAGTGGTTAGGAGAGTGTAGAGCTGTCAGGCGGACAAAACACGTGATATTTAATAGCAACGCAGTATTTGTTTAGTTTGTGAATTCTAGTTACTCTAATATTATTATTATTAATATGGCGTGTATCTCTTCGTGCAAGCCACTTCCTTATCCACAGTCTTTTGTGAGAGTTCATTAACACATCTTCCAAAACATCTATCATCTCCTCACATAGCAATTTTAGAGTTATTCTGAATATTTTTTGGAACTTTTTCGCTAGTACCACACGTTTTACGTCACAATCCATATTGGTTATATCTTTCTCGAAAACTCAACTAGAATAGACATATCGTCGTGTAAACTCTTGAATTAGTACTAAGTTCTAGTTACTTGAATGACATACTAAAATGCCGTGTAAATTCTACTGCCTTGACAATCATTTTGTGCCAGTACTCGCTTTTAGTAGCTCGTACGAGTTACTGGCGTCGTGTAACTGAGTCTTTAGAGATGGGATATTACTTTAGTGTTTTTTTTTGTTTTACTAACCATAGTTACTTCACTTGAATTTTTTAAATTTGTGCAACATGTGGGGAAAGTACTTTTCTCACTCGAGTGTTTGCGTCACTTGACCTCCGGGCTCGTGCCACAAACTTTCACACTCGTGAGAAAAGTTGAACTTTCCCCACTTGTTGCACAATATACTATTCTAATTATTATCAGTACTTACTTAGACCTTTAGCTTTAGTTAAACGTGCTTCAGATAATAAGTTAAGCCAAACTATACATTTTCATTTTTTCTCTTAATTCTTTTGGGAATCAAACCACAATATTGTTTTTTTATTTTTTATTTTGATACACACTTCAATACACAAAATCACCAAACTGAGTTATACATGTTTTGAAAACAAAAATGATCATACACAAAAAAGTAACAACAAACGCGTTTTATTAATAACATTTCCAAAATAAGCTAAAAAAAAAGCGCTATCCAATAAAAACCGTTCCTGGAACGTGCACTTCACTGGATTCCATTTCTAGTAGACTATCATATCGTTAGAATGTCATAAAATAAAATATTTTATTTCACATTTTACAAGAGGTGTGATCTACTATGAAGGACCTTAATAAAATTTGACAACAAAGTTTTGTAGTCTTAAACTTCAAAATATTATTGATTGTCTAGTTGTCACATTTTTTCGTTGTGTCAGATAGGGACCAAAAATTATTTTATTCATTTTATTACTAGTTAATCTTGACAACGGTAGCTGGAACGCTACCGAAACGTCGAAATAAAAAATAAAAAACAATATTGTGGTTTGATTCCCAAAAGAATGAGAGAAAAAATAATAAGTAATGCCACAAGGAACTTACAGAAGATATACATTTTCATATGACCCAGGTATACATAAATATAGACACCCCACAATATTGTTCTCCAACAAGAGGTTGATTGCTGCTATCGATTGAAGCGATTCGATTAACATTGTAGTAATTGAATTGGTGATTCTATTGTGACATTATCAGCGAGCAAACTTAGTTTTCGATAACAATTAGATTAGACCATGCATTACAGAAACAATGTGCAAAAAGTTTATTTTATAATTTAATAATGAATTAAATTATGTATTCAATAGAGGAGTAAGTATAATAGAAGAGCACTAATCAGTGGCGGCTCCTCGGAGGAGGCTCAGCCTCCTCAACAATGTATCCAGCAAATAGCACCAGAAATATTTTGTTGATTATTCTTCATCTTATTTCCCGTTTATCTAAAATTTCACAATTAATTCCCCGTTTTCACTACTTATTTTAGAATCTGACAACAGTGCCCTGAGGCTAGATTCCACAAACATATTTCTCGAAGCACGTGTTGTTCAACACAGTTGCTGTTTTTTCTACCAGTCCAATTACTAATACCGTAAAAGATAGCGGAAATGGCAACACTCTCCGGAGGCTAGCCTACCGGTTGCGATGAAATACGAACCAATACGAACTACCAATACGAACGTGGGTTCGTACGAGCTTGTTTTGTTACAGATGAATAGCGGAAATAATTAAGTCTGTTTTTTCTTAATACCTTTAAATAATATTTGAACAAATGTTATTTTTCAAATTTTACAACGTAAATTCATTGATATAATTTATTCAAAACAGCGTTTGAAGCATCTCATTGATAAAATTTCAAGTTTCCGTAATACAGAATTGCATTTTAATATTTTATTTGAAAATTTTTCAACTGATAAGGCTCCTCCCGTGAAAAGGAAGAAAACATATAATTTTGTAGACAAGAAGCTACATTATAAACAACTTTTTCATGAAATTTTAGATACTATTAAAGGTCAAATTGAGGTTCGATTTTTCGATGTACATGAATTGAGGTTTTTCGACTTGTCGAATAAAAGCTTATTCGAATGTTTTTCAAAAGAGTTTTCCAATACACTTTTAGATAACTTAGTTCTAAAATATAAATTTTTTGATAAAATAGCACTGCACAATGAATTATGCGATCAAAAAAATGTAGTTGCTGGGCAACAATTAATGTTGTCACTGAAGTAGCTGGTACGGTCGCTGCGCGAAGGTTAAATTAACTGGCTGAATATTTTTATGTCCAGCCTCCTCTCTTACGAGCCGCCACTGACACTAATATAATTAATATAATATAATTTCAAGTGCAAAAAAGCGACAAAGTTAAACTCAACTTTATAATTGTGAAACAATCAGACAAGCGCAGATAAATGCACTTTCAACAAAAAATTTCTTGATTACAAATTCCTATATCTCAATAAAATAGATTACAAAAATTTAAAACAGTATAAAGTAAAGAAATGAAAATCAAGAGAAGATTTTTATTTAACTAACTACTTGAGACACAACTTTTAATATAAAGTAACCTAGAATAAAATTGTAACTAACTGGACTAGATTGCATTACCCTAATTTAATTGATAAGTTTTTTTATAAAACGTCAGCTGTAATTTTTATAAAATTGAAAACAAGCTGCGTTTCCATGAAAATAGAGAGCTTGTTATTATCGTGCAACACGATATATCGGTGTAACTCAAACCTAAGCGATTTTTGGTATACAGTGTGTAAAAGCAAAACGAAATAAACTCATTATTTCGGTTACTGCACATATTTATAAAAAACCCAAACCACGTCAAATTTAAATTATGAATTGACATTCTTCAATATAAAAATGCGATCCCTCCCTTCAACCCCCAATTTTTTAAATGGGAATATATTGTGTTGTGATATATCGTTTGAAAGGTAAGACAAAAATTGTTAACTAAAATATGGACAAATGTACCGAAATCACTCAACGTGGAAAATCATTTTTCTCCACAAAGTACACGAACCCGAAGGGGTTGATCAGTCTTAAGCATCAAAAAGGTAGAACGTGTCGCGGGACACACGGTACGAACTTTAGTTCCTTTTAAGCAAAAATTATGTAATACATCTGACGTTAGAGATAAATAATTTGCATATTCCTCGGTGGTCGAGTAGTGACTCTCACGCGGTAGACCCGGGTACGATTCCCCGTGAAGAAGTTTTTTTTATTGTTAATTTTATTTTTAAATAATTATTCTGCTTGATATTAATAACGACAACAGGTAGACGTTTGAAATATTTAGCAGAATATTCATTATTATAGATAATGGTTCGGTACCCTTCATGAGGGAGTCCGACTGGCAACATCTACTTATAACAGCATCGTATATTTAAAAAGGGAAACCGTAGCATTATACAAATTGGACATTCAAGAACTCTACGTTTACCACACAAAAATTAGTGGAAACATAAAATTGAATTGTTAAATTTTTAATGAGAAGTTATATTACAGTTTATAGAAAACTTTATTTTCTAGATTTTTTCTTAAGTGGGTCGTAGTAAAAATATGCTGTTCGACTCGTAAGGATTATCCATATCGCACTTGAACGATTGAGCACTCGTGCGATATGGCCATCATATCCTAGTTGCACAAACTACTATTTCTATCAAAATATGCCCTTTTACATTTAAAAACAACCTGCCAAATGTCAAATCAATTTATCAATCCATTTTAAAGTAGTCGAATTAACATTCAAGTTTTCAACACCCTGTATTTCGAAAAGTAAATGTGCTAGACCCCTTAATCCTCATATCATTTTGTACAGTTTTACGAGAGGAATCTACATGCAAACGTTGTAATTACCCTTAACGGTCGAGATGCTTACACCATTTTTTGCGCGATCATATTAAAATAAATTCCGAATAAAATAATTTAAATTTTTTCGAAATGAACGAAATGTCAAAAGTGACATATATACTTCTTGATCAGTTTAAAACATATTTTGCATTTTGGTGAAATTGTTTTTATGCTATTTATTACTTTTCGACGTCTGAACGGTAAGTAAATCACTTACCGACGTGCTAAACTTAGAAACCAGTAAACACAACCTACCGTCCTGACAACCGATGCTGTAAATAAACAAAAAAGATCAATCGCGCAAAAAAATCATGGAAATAATAGTAAAAATTCATCCGAACAAATTCAAGTAGATCACCAGCACTGCGAATACCAGCTTTGCATAGAATTTTAATATAGAATCGGTGGTTCAGTGGTAGAATGCTCGCCTTCCTTGCGGGCGACCCGGGTTCGATTCCCGGCCGAATCATATGAATCGCTGCTTCGTAAACGAGAGAGAGACTCAGGAGAGAGCACACGCACGCAAGTAAGGCACATAACGAAGCAACGTAACGTAACGGTCAGATCTTTTGCGTCGCGACCCCCCGTCGCTCAAACATAACCTAACGTAAAGAAGTAAAGTTCCAAAAAACGTGACACTTTGTAAATTCGCGTAAATACATACCAAAAGTTCTTATGTAAAAGCACTTGGTTAACTACAATGTCATCACAATTATTTTACCCCCAATTCCAATACAAAGACGACAATAATACAATAATTTTTCTGTCAATCTACTTGCATTATCTATCAATCTTGTCATAAATCCTCAGCGTGAAAGCAACCTTCAGCTAGATTCTGTCGGCTACGAACAACGTAAACATAAAAGTAGGACAAAATGGGAATTTCACTGTGTTGTTTTCTGAATCTGACATTTACACAGGGTGGATAAAGCTTAACGATGAGAAAAATAGACGTTACATAAACTCTTTTTCTTTATTACGTTGATAACATTAATCGATATCTTTCAATATAAATACATAAGAGCTCAAAATAGGTTAATAAATGCACTTGTATTGCTTAGAGAGAATTTAAAAGGCTGAAGCTGGAAATGCAGCTTTTTTCAAGTTTCAAAGAAATGCTATTCGGATTCTTGAGCTCTGTACAAAGCGGAAGCCGAAGAAGCCCATGTCGAATAACCTCATGTTCTTATGGTTTTAAATGAAACTAACTGTTTCTATATTTGAAAAAATGTGTAAATTGCAAGTAAATTATTGACAATTGTTTCATTTAAAACCATATGATGAGTAGATTCCACGAAGTGAGGGTTTATACAGTTAACTCATGTTCTTCTTTTTTTATTTCGATTCAACACAGGTTTTAGCTCGGTTTTGTTCTCTCTCTGGTACTCTCAAGCGTTCATGAATATTTTTGTTCCCGATAGTGAAAGTGAACCAGTTTGTCCAGTAGCGTGACCAGGGATGCTTCATTCCCAGATATTCAAGAATACGGATCCAAAAGAAAATGTCCTATTATAACGCCTTAGAGAGTTTTTGAAAATCAAACAACAGAGGCCGTTCACCAAGAAGCAACAACTACTTCCCTGGCTATATTCCACGAAGGATATTAAATTACACTTCAAAGTTAAGCAGGTTTTTTGCTGAATACTCAATGCATCGGTTGCTAATAATTCTAGAAACTTTCGGCAATTTACCGTTTAATTTCTGTCATTCTCCCACTAGCTATGTCAGATTTCAGTTTTATTCGTTTTTGTTGATATTTGTTTAATCGTTTGTGTATATTTTCCATCAGTCTTTTGTAGTAGCTTTAGTTAGTTATATCCACAAAACAGTCAAACCTATAGAAGTGAAAGTTTATAGGATGACCTTGAATACAAAAATGAGGTTTCAAACCCATCCACCTGAAGCGCTAGCTGCAATTGAGTTGTCGAAACAGGCCTGGCAGCTAAGGCCTTTAGCACGAAAAGAAGAAAATATTTTAAAATTCATCAGAGCTGTCATATAGTTGTCACCATTGTCTTTTATAGATTGTTTCCTTTTGCCATTTGCTGCTGCTATTTGTGTTTTAATTAGGTACTGTAAGTCTTATCAAGTGTGTTCATAATATTTATAATGGTTGGTGTGAAGTGTTGCGTTCCTGGGTGTACAGACATTGCATCAAAACGACATAGGTTTCCCAAACATGACCCTTTGTTGTTGAATGAATGGGTTGCCTCTTTCGCAATCCAAAACTAAAGGAATTAAGCGCTGAACAGATTTATAAATCCTACAAAGTTTGCAACAGATATTTTGGACCACAATATTGTTATTGGGACAAAAAGGGGCCTCACTCGCAAAGCTGTTCCTACAATCCTTTCAGGATTGATCAAAAAGTGATAGGAAATACGTAATATTATCACTCTTAGGCATTACTTTGCGCGTGGTAAAATGTAAATTGCATTTAGGAATACCTAAATTCGTTTTAGGTATTACCTGAGTTTAGGAAATGGATAGTGAAATCGGGCACAAACTTCCATTAAAAAAAGCGTTATGAAATAGTTCTGAACCCATCCACTGCGATCACTGAAATTCTTCTTCCCTTAGTCTGTTTTTCGGCCTCAGCTGCCTTGCCTATTCCGACAACTCAATTGCAACTAGCGCTTCAGGTGGATGGGTTTGACACCTCATTTTTTCATTCTAGGTAATCCTATTGGACTTTCACTTCTATAGGTTAGACTGTTTTGTGGTTATATCTCTTCATACCTATGATTGATTTTTGCACTGACATCTGACATGACAGAAGTGAAATGGTGACTTTCTAAAAGTTCCTAGAATTATTGGCAACCGCTGTATTAAGTATGCAGCAAATACGTAATTTTAAATTATAATATTTATGCCTAAGGGGTGTAATCCTTAGAACATAAAACAGACAGGAAGGAGCATTTACCTACCAAATAAATTTGCGTCCAAATAGGAGGTTGCAAATGGCGAATAGTCGTTTGCGTTTTGACAGTGGCGTACTGTTTGTATAGGGTATGGGATATGTGAAACTTTAAAATAGTAGCTTATTGAAATGTATTAAATATAAAACTATAAGCTGTCCTATGTCCTATACAAACAATATTGTCTAGGAGCAATGAAAATACGAATATAGAATAATACTTTCGTTTAAACTTATTTTCACCAAAAAAACTACAAAGACAAGGCATGTTCTTTTATTCACCGGTGGATCCACCAATCGACCAACTGCGTTTTTATGTTCATTGGTGGATTGTAGATTGAAGAAATGACGCGTTCATTTATTACTGTTGCATCAACCAAAATTGCAAACCACTCCACCGTTGTATCGAGGTGGTGGATAACTTTGGTGGTTCACAAAATGACATCTTAACCTCAAAAACACGATTTTTTTAAGCAGTCAAAGAAATGGACGAATTAATAGAAATAAATTTAAAATGTGGTAACAAGGTATTGACGGCGCTATTAACAGCGTCAGAAATTGAAAAAATTTCAAGTGGAACTATCAGATGAACTGCTAATAACAACAATCAGCTTAGAAATAGATTGTCAGTGGTCAGATGATTTAAATAACATCTGCGTTTTTTTATGTGCCACTGATGACTCCAACATGTCGTTGCAGCGGAGACTGACGTCATTCAACCAATGGTGAATAAATGATGTAAAAAAAAACGTGCCTGCAATCTACGGCAGTAAACGTCAACTTCACAAATGAGTCATAATTAGGGTGTTGCAAATGGCGACTTCCGTCGCATTTTCTTATATAGCTAATGAGTGACAAGACTCCTTCCTGTCTGTTTTATGTTCTAAGGTGTAATCACTGTTTTGAGAAAATAATTTTGTTTTGGATGGTAGACATTAACTGTCATTCTTGCCATAAAAACCACTTTTTGTTGGCAACACATTACGTCAGTACTGGTAACGTAACATGTCAAAATTAAATTGGACCTAAATTGTAACAGTTTTTTAAATTTAACCATAGGATAAAATCACCCTGTATTTTATTTTACATATTATAACGTATCTAAAGCTACAATCAATAATTCTATTTCATCACAGACATCTTTTATAACCTTTGAACTATTATCAACTGAGGATCACAGCACGAAACCGGATCGATGCCAATATAAGACTCAACTTGTGTGTAATAGAGCGAAATACTGGATGGACGATCATGGGCTGTTCTGGCAACAAACCAAGACGATTAAAGCAGCAATCTAGTCATAAAGTTACAAGTCGTAAGGTATAAGTACGTTTAGTAATAATGAATGGACTTGTAACCATTTGTCCGCTTACTACGAAAAGTGAACCAGTCAAAATTTTGTTGTGATTTAGTGGCCAAGTTACTTGTTTGGCATAGATGTATATATCGATGGCTTAAGTGCAAAACGTCGTAACCCACTAAATATTAAAAAAAAAAACGATTTTGGCGCTCAAAGCTCAAAACTTAAAGCATTGAGTTGACCTTCGCATTCTGGCAAATCAGCCACAGCTACCTGGGGGTCTATTCACTAACAGTGAGAGCTTCTACGAGAGTACACACTTAATAAAGTGCGCATGCGAGCTCTCTCGAAATTGCAAATTATGATATAGCTCGCATGCGCACTTTATAAGTGTGTACTCTCGTAGAAGCTCTCACTGTTAGTGAATAGACCCCCTGATAAATTCATTTTACGCGCTAAAACATAAAGCTCTTTCAAAACCAGGAGGTTTTAGGTTTGCACTGAACAATTGTAGTTATTGGGGATATGACGTTTTGCACTTAGGGCATCGATATAGAGAAAAGTGACCAAGTCTCTCCCTCTATTCACGCGGCTGCTATTGATAACGAAGAATGTCCAAGTCAATAACCGAAACATAGTTACACGAAAAAATGCCCAAGTAACATGGTCAGTTAATCACAAAATCACAAAATTTTGATTTGGACACGCGTTCAATTTCTATTTGACTATTTAAATTAACGTCGCTGTCTGCTTTCAATGACTGTCAAACACAAAATAAATGATGCAGCTTGTCAGAAAGTTGTCAGTAGTTTATTATAAGAGGGCTGTTGACGGGAACAGTGTTTTATTCGAAGTAAGTTCGCGGGAAATTCAAAAACTAACTTACTTCTGAAACTTTCCTCTTATATGTTGCATATAGATCATAGAGATAGTAATAATAGAGATACTATCTCTATGATATAGATCTAGGAAAAAACAGTAGATAGCTTGTCCCACAGAACTAGAACCGGCACTCACAAATATTGCACTCCTAAGTACCTTTTAGGAACTGTTGTACTCCTAGGGACTGTTTGTACTCGTCGATTTGAAAGCACTGTTGCCATACTGGAGGAAATAATAAAGAACAGAGGTAAATAACAAAAGGAAATAATTAAACAAAAAGGATAGATAAGAGCGATGAACACAAAAACTGGGGGAGAAAATGTTTCTAGCCGAATTTGAGAATTATACAGATAAAGAAAATGTCATGAAAAACAAGCATAAGTTGAAAAATACAGCAGGTAGAATATACATCAACGAAGATAAGACAGTGAAGGAAATGGAAAAGGAGAGGATAATCAGAAAAAGAGGGCAAGAAGAGAGAGAGAAAGGAAATTCTGTTAAAATGGGATACAACAAAATAATTATTAATAATCAGGAGTGGAAATGGAATTATAACAAAGACAGGCTAGAATTAACTCAGACAAAAAACTAATCAAGGAAACTACAACGACAACAACAGGAGCCACGGAAAAGGACAAGAGTTTAGGAAAAATAGACAAAAAAAGAAATTTACAAAACAAAAAAATTGGCAAAGAATCTTAAAACTGCAGTAATATGGAAAATAGGAACGTGGAATATTAAAAGTTTATCAGGAAAAGAAAAAGAGCTGGAAACTGAACTGACTTTTTGTACTCCAAGATACTGTTGTACCCCAAGAGACCGTTATACTCCTAGGGACTGTTGTACTCCTACAGACCGTGTACTCCTAGGGACTGTTTTGTTTGTACTCCAAGGAACTGCTTTACTCCAAAGGACTGTTTGACTCATAGGGACTGTTTTACTCCAAGGGACTGTTTGACTCATAGGGACTGTTTGACTCATAGGGACTGTTTTACTCCAAGCTTAATGAACTAGGCGAGAACAATTTAGTCACCTCACTGTGGATTCCAGGACACACTGGATTAGAAGGACATGCAATAGCAGATTTACTATCAAAGAGGGCCGGAACCCATTTCCGGAATAAGCCCCAATGTAATACTGGAAGAAATATCCAAAGCTGAAAAAAGAGAAGATCTGATCATTAGAAATATCTAGTTGGCCTTAGACAATCAAAGATTCTTCTGGGCGACAACAACCCGTTAAGATCTAATAAATTCATAAGTCAAGTAAAACTGCTCAGGGATCCTAACGGGACATTGTGCCTCTAAAAAGGCTTAAAATAGTGGAGGAAGAAGAATAAAGAGAAGAAAACTCCATACACATACTTGCAAATTGCACAGCAATTCAGAATCCTAAAAGGTACATCACCAAAAGTAGAAAGTTTTTATGGTTTTTATTTTATCGAATAAGAGTGTAGTGAAGTATTTTTCACATTGCCAAAAGTCTTGAAATCAAAATGAACTTAACTTTAATGTTTTGATCTAAATGACAGCCATAAACATATACATTGTATAGATTCTTCGACTTCCTGTCTATTCAAGTGGCCAATGCCCCAATCGATACCAACTTAATTCCAATTCGAAAACAAAGTAGATGGAAAATTTATTGTTCTTACGAAGAACTCTCCGAAACTAGTGGAGGTCGTTAACTTTTTTCGTTCGACTTATCTGAGCCACGCTGCACGATTTTCAAGTATTTTCGTTCGATACCGTGTACTTTCGGAAATTCAATAACAATTTTATAAATTAAATTTTGGTTTGCTGTGTGATATTGTAAGTCAATTTTGGGAACAGAAAATTCGTCTGTTTACTTAGTTTTAAATGTCTACGAATAATTCCTTATTTAAAACAACATTAATCCACTGCATCTCAGAAAATATTAATTCCAAATATTACGCCGGGTCCACATCAATGTGAGTGGGGCCTTCTCGACACCTCCACTGCGACCTTCGTTAGGTGGCTCACCCCTAGGAAATACAATTCACCCCACAAGCCTGTGCTTCTAACGAAATCCATGGTTGCATTTGGTGATACTTTTTTGAAGTCGTTCTGCTCTAAGGTACTGAAACCGAATGTATTATACCTTACCCTGCCTTAGGCTGGGCATGAGCATAGTATGTGCTCCGCAGTCTCGTCCTCCAAATTACAGAACCTATAGTCCGAGGTCTTAACCAGACTCATCTTCTTTAGGTGGCAATTTAATCTACATTGTCCTGTAAGCAGTCCCGTCAGAATGCGTAGGTTTGTTTTACTCCATTCCAGGATCTGCTTATTTTTTGTACTCGAAGGGTAGTATATGAACGCCTTCAAGTGAGAGAGCCCCGGTATGTCTGCCCAGTACGTGTAGGTTTTTCTCTCCGCCTAGGTACCTGTGGCTGATCTACCAGTGCTTTCCACAATGCCAAAAAATGGTTCAGGTCCGATAAATAGAGTCTCTGATCCCTTTTTGTCAGAGTGTCGGCCTCCTCATTGCCCCCACTGTGTTATGCCTTGTATTTGACACAAATTTCGTTTCCGCCAGTTTCCTCACATCTTTCAACTTGAAAGTTACATTCCTTTGGGACACATTGTTTTGACAGTAGCCCAAAGAGTTCAACGGGATGCAAATCCGGATGGTAGGGTGGAAGTCGCAAAACGTTATGTCCGTGTTCAAGCATAACCTCGTCAAATTTGTATCTAATATTATGATGCTTTTGGAACTTTAGTTCTTTACGTCAGGTTATGTTTGAGCGACCAGGGGTCGCGACGCAAAAGATCTGACCGTTACGCGTTACGTTACGCTACCTTATGTTACGTTGCTTCGTTATGTGCCTTGCTTGCGTGCTTGTGCTCTCTCCTTTGGATGAAATAACTTTTCGAAATACAGAGTGTTGAAATTTTGAAAACTTGAATGCTCCAATTCGATAACTTTAAAATGGATGGATAAATTGATTTGACATTTGGCAGGTTGTTTTTAAATGTAAAAGGGCATATTTTGAAGGAAATAGTAATTTGTGCAACTAGTGTGGATATGATGGCCATATCGCACGAGGACGAAGTTTGAGCACGCCACCGTAGGCGGAGTGCTCAATCGTTCAAGTGCGATATCGACAATCCACACGAGTCGAGCAGCATATTTTTTCTACGACCCACTTAAGAAAAAATCTAGAAAATAAAAATTTCTATAAACTGTAATATAACTTCAAATTAAAAATTTAACAATTCAATTTTATGCTTCCACTAATTTTGAGGTAAACGTACAGCTCTTGAATGTCCAATTTGTATAATGCTACGGTTTCCTTTTTCAAATATACGATGCTGTTATATAAGTAGATGTTGCCAGTCGGACTCCCTCATGAAGGGTACCGTACCATTATCTATAATAATGAATATTCTGCTAAATATTTCAAACGTCTACCTGTTGTCGTTATTAATAACAAGCAGAATAATTACTTAGAAGTAAAATTAACAATAAAAAAAAACTTCCTCACGGGGAATCGAACCCGGGTCTACTGCGAGGTCTGGTATGCTTACTACTCGACCACCAAAGAATATGCAAATCGTTTATCTATAACGTCAGATGTATTACATAAATTTTGCTTAAAAGGAACTAAAGTTCCAACCGTGTGTCCCGCGACACGTCCTACCTTTTTTATTTCTCTTGATCAACACGTATAATTCGGGTTTGAGCATGCCAGGGGTGAACAATATGTTTTTTTTTGTACAGCCACTTCTTCTGACTCTTGATAACTGGTTTTTTGTTAGTTAGTTAGTTAGTTTCAGAAACAACACAAAAATTATTCAGACAATGCCAAACGCAAACAAAATTGGAGGACAACTAAAATGATACGCCTCTGTACAGAGCATTTATATAATGTTGCAAGAGCTGTAGTGGGAGGTAACATTGGAAATGAGTTTGTGCGCATGGGGGCGGGGTCGCCATCACCTCTGGCTCTTGCAGTATCTATTAGATATAGGCTAAACAATAGGTAAATTTCAATGACAAAAATTCTAGTAGAAAACGGCCTGTACCATTACGTAAAAGACATTTCCTAGTACAAATCTGGTATATTTTAGACTTGGAAATGTTGCTCTTATTGTGGATAATAAAAATACAAAAAATACGGATTTTTCAGTAAAGTGATGCGAAGAAAATTTGGAAAAACTGGAAAATTCATATCTTTGTCGTTTTTTAAGTTATAGCGTTGAAATTTCGTAGAAAACAAGTCCATTGTATGCACTTTAAGTGCGCTAAGAGCAGATAATAATAATGCTTTATTCATCCTTTTTGATCACAAAAATGATATGGGATGCGTGGGTTTATATAGTTACATGCAATGCACAGTACACAAGCTAAAACATATACATAAATCAAACAAAAACATGGCATAGTTAAATGTTGGATAGAAAAAACCTTAAAATTACACATTCAGAAAATCGTCGATGCTGTTAAAACATCCACCGATAAGAATTTGTTTTCACTTTTTGCTTTTTGCTTGAACAAATTAAAAGTATATTTTACACCGAGGTGGTGAAGACTATTATTATTGACCGAGCACCAAGATTATAAAGTTCGAGGTTTATAAATGTCTTCAACACCATGGTGTATATACAGTTTTTTCCACTACTAGCCAAATTTAAGACAAAAATTAAAAATAATTTACAAATGCACCACTAGAAGCGTTTACTCCGTCGTCTGACTGACAAGTACACTGTCAGTTTTCGATATATTATAAGCGCTTTCGATTATTTACTTTTGGCTGCTAATAGCAGCTCGTAGTGACTGAATTCCGTTCGTTTATTACCGGGCGTGACGCCCAGTCTTACCTTCCCCTTGCCCCTCAAGCACATACCTACAAGTATGAGCTTCAAGCCACGGACATTAAATTTGACGTTTGTCCGGTTTGACGTTTATTTAAAGGTTAAAATTGTGCCGATTACGATTTAATACGATTTAAACCTTACTAAAAATATCTAAATATGAAAAATTTTATTATCAAAAACATTATAATTAAAAGCTGTTCTTCTAACAACACAGGAAATTCATTGGCATTGCACATGTCAGGTGGTTTTGAGGATCCTAAGAAATCGTGTTCGATTTGCTCAAAAGTCGTGACGACTGAGGCGTCACGCACAAGTGCTTGAAGCCCAAATAAACGAAAGCAACATATGATCGTACTCGTTATGTCATCACTCATTTTTGGTTGAGCGCGAATTTTAAACTAAAGGCATTTTCATTCAAATAATTTTATCTTGATAGGTAATTTCAAGCAGCAAATATGCTAAAGACAATCTCTTGGGTATAAAAAATTATGTTGCACAAGTTTTTGTTGAACTACCTACTATCCATGAATTCTCAAAATATTTGAATCCATTATTGACCTAGGTTGATAATAGAACATTATTAACCACTAATAGAGAAATTCAACTTCTCAGTTGGCTAGAAGAAGCAACAATAGTCAACTTCACAGCTAGTAGTGGAAAATAGTATATTACACTACAAGGCCAGAAAGTTTGAGATTCCTGCACTGTGCATCATGGCGCACAGTTAAGGGCTCTCAAACTTTCTGCCCGTGCGGTGTACACGATTTTTCTTTATTATGCTGAACTGCGGGTTAGTGGAGTGTTATAAAATGAAATAATTCTTCAAAAATTTAAGAGACCACCCTGTAGGCAACGTTGCCGGGAGGCCGAGAAAATATTCAGGCCGTAATAGTCGATACAGCCTTGAAATGTGGGTCACCAGGATGGGTTGCAAGTTGCAGCCAGCATGGCACAAGCCCCATCGTTCATTGGGGTTGAACGACCTTAGCTTGCCCTCTCTCGGCGCTCCCCAGGGTGCATGAATTAAGGTGGATGGATCAGGTGCGGATTTAAGGATAGATATCTAATATTGTTTATTTGATTGATTTTTAAAATTCCATTGTGTTTATAATTAGCTAGGAAGTTTTTTTAATATTTTTATTGGTATAATAATATATACGAAGCACTGCGAGTATCAAAGGTTTAATAGTTATTCAACTAATAAGTAGTATATTAATATAGTAGTTTACCTAACTAGTGCGGAAAGTGATACTTTTCCGCACGCTATTGCAGATGGCCGAACGACGCTTTAGCGGAGTTCGGCCAGCAATCGCGTGCGGAAAAGTCACTTTACGCACGTGTTAGGTACACTATTTTTTCTTCTAGCGTGCGGAAAAAAAATCCAAAAGTTGATATAAAAAAGATTTTAAACAAATTTCACATTCAAATGGTTTTTCACCAGTGTGTATACGCATAAGTACACCCAAGTCTCTGTTCGTTGAAAAATTATTGAATCGTACGCGTTCCTCTTTATTGAAAATTATAGCAGAATTCTAATAAATTTCTTAATTTTTCAGTCATTTGGTAAACTTGGATATACAAAATACATATTTTGAATATTCAAATGTCAGTATATTCCTCAAATGTCAATAAATTTACTTTCCGCACTAGTGCGGAAAAGTGACTCTTTCCGCACGCTTTTTAGTGCGGAAAAGATTCACTTTCCGCACGTTAGTAGAAAAAATATTTAAAATCCAAGAATATCTATTTGTTCCACAGGTCAGTACTAACTGCCAAGTCAAAAATAAATGATGTCATAGTTTTACGACTTTTTTTATATTATTATACGTTTGGTTGCCGAGAGGAGGAAGTGGGATAGATTCATAAAAGGGACACCTTCATACACTAGAGATACCTGTTGTTATAATATAGGCTCACACATAGAGATACTACAGATAGAGAGGCAACAAGCCAGCTCGAAACCGGTCAGCATGTAAGATAGAGATAAAAAGTAGCAGGTTTAATCTGTCTTTCCTCTAATATCGTGTATGCTATATATGTATATACACAAATAAGGACAGAAAAGCCTCTGATCTTCTGTCTCTTTCTCTCTCACCGGAGTTCAGAAGAACATTGCCACTTACATACAGGCGCCCTATGGCTTATTGCCTCTATCTGCAGTATCTCTATGAGCTCACATCAATGGGCTCGTTCCATAAATTCTAATGAAAATGTCACAATATATATTGGTTCTTAACTAGATTAGATTAGATTAGAATTTGAAGCTTTAACACTAAATATCATAAAAATAAGAAGAAGAATAGGTCGTCGATTTAATGTGAATGATAAAACCATCTCACGGGTACTAAAGAGATTTCTATAGACAGGACATGTAAGAAATCGAGTCACAACAGCAGTCCAGGATCGATTAAGAATTTAGGCACTTCGACAGCGATTTGTGACGTGTCATAGCCTACCAATTCAACTGCGGGAGGTACATGGTCTGCAATTTTAGATCTAGGTTATGTATCTTTAAAATAGGTAGAGTAAGTGTAGGCTCACAGCACTGCTCCCGAGGAGTTGTCCTCCTAGGTCATCGTCCATCATGTCCTACCCAGGACAGGTCAGGTTGACAGGTCACTAGGAGACATCTCCTTTATATCGGTAGGTGTAGGCCAAGACTAACCGAACACACACTCTCTTATTGACGATAACTCCGGACACTCGCATAAGACATGCCTGACAGTTTCATCTTTCTGTTCACACATCCTGCATAGAGGTGTGTCCACTAGCCCCATAGTATGGAGGTGTTTCCTTAGTTAACAGTGGCCAGTAATAAATCCTACTATTAAACGTGGGTTTTTCCTGGTCAACGCCAAATATTTCTTCGGCGCCAGCCTCCCAGGGTCGACCAGGGCATTCCTGATTCCTGGCAAGACTGTATCCTTCGATTGCATTCCATCTCTTAAGGGATTGAGCATGAGTGTTACGTTTGGCTAATTCCGCAATTGTCGAAGTCGTCAGGCCGTAGATGTTACTGGGTCCTAAAATCTTTAGTCCAGTCGCTTCCCTGGCTAAAGAATCAGTAATGCGATTATCTTTACTCCTGTCGTGCCCTTTAACCCACCTCAGGATAATATTGCTAAGTAGGTTATGTACTATGCAACTTCTCATACACCACGTTATTTGGAGGAGGTTTGAGGAGGTATTTATTTGACAGTACGCACGGACCTAGTGGTTATAAATAATGGAAGTATGACAGCTGACAGATACATACAAGATGTCTCTCAACAGCATGTAGTACCTTTTGCTCCATATATTGTCGAACATTTCTTGCCAATTCAAGGTAATGCCAGTCCGCATGCTGCGCACGTTGCTAGAAGTTACCTGGTATAAGATTTGAATTATTACTATGTAATGGCCATCCCGTAGTCCAAACCTAAATCCTATAGAAAGCTTATGGGACATACTTAACAGGCGATTAAGAGAGGAACAATCCAATTCAATATCCTGGAAGAGGTGGGGGAGAGGTTAGTTCAAATCTGGGATGAATTGGACCAAAATGAAATAAAAGGCAACTTAATTATGGGTCGAAGATATCCATGCCGTTATTCGTGCCAGAGGTGGAAAAACTCGTTTTTTTGGAACTTTAGTTCTTTACGTCAGGCTATGTTTGAGCGACCGGGGGTCGCGACGCAAAAGATCTGACCGTTACTTTGCGTTGCGTTACGTTATGTTACGTTGCTTCGTTATGTGCCTTGCTTGCGTTCGTGTGCTCTCTCCTGAGCCTCTCTCTCGTTTACGAAGCAGCTATTCATATGCTTTGGCCGGGAATCTAACCCTGGCCGCCCGCGTGGAAGGCGAGCATTCTACCACTGAACCACCGATGCTACATTAAAATTCTATGGAAAGCTGGTATTCGCAGTGCTGGTGATCTACTTGAATTTGTTCGGATAAATTTTTACTATTATTTCCATAATTTTTTTTGCGCGATTGATCTTTTTTGTTTATTCACAGCATCGGTTGTCAGGACGGTAGGTTGTGTTTACTGGTTTCTAAGTTTAACACATCGGTAAGTGATTTACTTACCGTTCAGACGTCGAAAAGTAATAAATAGCATAAAAACAATTTCACCAAAATGCAAAATATATTTTAAACTGATCGAGAAGTATAAATGTCACTTTTGACATTTCGTTCATTTCGAAGAAATTTAAATTATTAAGGGGTCTAGCACATTTACTTTTCGAAATACAGGGTGTTGAAAACTTGAATGTTTTAATTCGATAACTTTAAAATGGATGGATAAATTGATTTGACATTTGGCAGGTTGTTTTTAAATGTGAAAGGGCATATTTTGATAGAAATAGTAGTTTGTGCAACTAGTGTGGATATGATGGCCATATCGCACGAGTGCTCAATCGTTCAAGTGCGGTATGGACAATCCATACGAGTCGAACAGCATATTTTTACTACGACCCACATAAGAAAAAATCTAGAAAATAAAAATTTCTATAAACTGTAATTATAACTTCAAATTAAAAATTTTACAATTCAATTTTATGTGCACTAATTTTTTTGTGGTAAACGTACAGTTCTTGAATGTCCAATTTGTATAATGCTACGGTTTCCCTTTTTAAATATACGATGCTGTTATAAGTAGATGTTGCCAGTCGGACTCCCTCATGAAGGGTACCGAACCATTATCTATAATAATGAATATTCTGCTAAATATTTCAAACGTCTACCTGTTGTCGTTATTAATATCAAGCAGAATAATTATTCAAAAATAAAATTAACAATAAAAAAAACTTGTTCACGGGGAATCGAACCCGGGTCTAGCGCGTGAGAGTCTGGTTTGCTTACTACTCGACCACCGAGGAATATGCAAATTGTTTATCTATAAAATTGTTTATCTATAAGATTAGTTTTTTTATTTTTATTTTATAATATAAATAAAATTGATTTAATAAGTGGTGCGTTACTTTTTTGGAGAAGTGTGTTTCAAGTCCTAGCATCTTCCATTTCATTTTGGACCTTTACCCATATATTTATTGTATATTTATTACTGTATACCTGTATATTTATTTTAAAAC
>CAJUYH010004458.1:0-27206 GCA_910591685.1 Galerucella tenella
GCAAAATCGTAAGAAATGTGTAATTTTTTATTTTCTTCAACGCCCTTCATCTTGAAAACGGATGGCGTTAGAAAAAAATTTCACTAAGCCAACCCCAATTATTTTTCAGTTTTTTACCTATCCTAGAGACGGTGTTACCTTTTTTTGAAACACCCTGTATAACGATTTAAAAACCCAAATAGATGAAAATAAATAGTTTCTTTTTCAATAAAAAAGGGAATTTGATGTTTGAGATTCTACAATATATATGGTATACAGATACTCACTTCATATTCTTCCTTTATCGGCATCTGTTGAGCAATAAGATTAGGTTTAGCATCCCTTTCCTGTGAAACGATTTTCTTTCTTCTTCTTATAGTACCGTCATCAGTTTTATTATCATATTTGGTAGGGGGCGGGGGAACTTCTTCGATTGTTGGCGGTTCGGGGTTGATTTGAGGATGTGCCGATTGATAGGCCGGATGTTTGTAGCTGAAGTTTGATGTGGAAGTAGTCGGAATGTGTGGCATACTGACCGGTTCCTGTACTTCCGAATCTGATGTTTTGACGTCTTCGTTACCTGGAAAAAATCAACACGAGAAAAATGAGTTTATCTGTCAAGCAGTATGAATATCAGATATTATTTTTTATAAATGGGTTTATTATAGTTGCAAATATGTTTATGTATGTATGTATATTGTAGTGACATTCAGTGAGACCCAAAAGATCTACTCTGATCCCTTACTACTCAGTTCCTGAGGAAAGTCTCAGAGATTATTAGCTCCCTTAGTCTCATTTCCCGGTGGATGTCTACATGCTTTAACTTGGTAAATGTCCCTCTTCTATCTAGTATTCTCCTAGGTGTTGTGCCCTAGGATTCTGAATTGCTGTGCAATCCGCAAATATGTGGATAGAGGTTTCCTCGTCCATGCCACAGAATCTAAATTCTTCTTTCCCCACTGTTTTGACCTTTTATCCCTATTAAAACTTTTAGTGCAGTTTTACTTTGACTTATACTTATGCTATTTCATTTCCTTCTATTCCAGTGTGTCCAGGAATCCACAGTAAGGTGACTATATTGTTCTCGTCTAGTTCATTGAGTTTGGCTAGGCATTTCCACCACCACCATTTTGGAACTAAAAATCTACTAACGAGAATTATATGATTTTTCTCAAATACAAAAAAAAATTTAACAAGTCTCCGGGATGGTGAAACTTTTCTATGTTAGTGTATGTTGAAAAAGTATATAGGGTGGATAAAAAGTGAATTTCACACTTTTCGTTTCGTTAAACCTTCCCCCCTCTCTCCACGTCTCGTTCCATTGGATATCGGTGCTATCAGAAAAAAATAATACTTACATAAATTATATTTCAAGTTGGGTGCATCCAAAACTTCGGCATCTAAATTATTTAATTCATATGCGTTGTGTGCCAACGAAAAATTAAATCGGGGTTTTCGACACGCCACTGGGGTTTGATTTGGATTGTATATTTCCAAAGAGCTCGGTCTGTTTGGTCTATCTCCGTCATCCGATTCCATCGAGAATAGTGAATTAAAAGCGTCTTCGTCGAACGGTCTAGGACATTTCTGGATGATGCCCTCGTGAAACTGCTCGTGATATATTTCGTAGTCACCCATTTGTTCAACTAAATTGGAACAAATAAAAATTGTTATTGAATCGCGTCGGATAAATTTTTTCAAGTGAGGAGTTTGAAAACGTCTAGTTTTGTCAAAAATTCTGACCGGAGTATGGAAACTTACAACAATAACGTCGCCAGTTGAAATTATCGGAAAATTTTAAATTTCTTGAATGTCAAGAAACCTGTAGTATCACAACGTTGTGATTTATTGTCAAGCGACAATCCATTGATCTTTATTTTTTTGTTTATGTCAAACTTGTTTTGTAAATCCGAAAATATAAAAAGGTGGAACGTGTCGCGGGACACACGGTAGGAACTTTAGTTCCTTTTAAGCAAAAGTTATGTAATACATCTGACGTTATAGATGAACAATTTGCATATTCTTTGGTGGTTGAGTAGTAAGCACAGCAGACTCTCACGCGGTAGACCCGGGTTCGATTACCCGCGAGGAATTTTTTTTATAGTTAATTTTATTTTTAAATAATCATTCTGCTTGATATTAATAACGACAACAGGTAGACGTTTGAAATATTTAGCAGAATATTCATTATTATAGATAATGTTACGGTACCCTCCATGAGGGAGTCCGACTGGCAACATCTACTTATAACAGCATCGTATATTTAAAAAAGGAAACCGTAGCATTATACAAATTGGACATTCGTTTACCACAAAATTAGTGGAAACATAAAATTGAATTGTTAAATTTTTAATTTGAAGTTATATTACAGTTTATAGAAATTTTTATTTTCTAGATTTTTTCCTAAGTGGGTCGTAGAAAAAATATGCTGCTCGACTCGTGTGGATTGTCCATATCGTACTTGAACGATTGAGCACTCCGCCTACGGCGTCGTGCTTCATCTTCGTCCTCGTGCGATATGGCCATCATATCCACACTAGTTGCACAAACTACAATTTCTTTCAAAATATGCCCTTTTACATTTAAAAACTACCTGCCAAATGTCAAATCAATTTATCCATCCATTTTAAAGTTATCGAATTAAAACATTCAAGTTTTCAAAATTTCAACACCCTGTATTTCGAAAAGTAGCTAGACCCCTTAATCGCGCAAAAAAAATTATGGAAATAATAGTAAAAATTTATCCGAACAAATTCAAGTAGATCACTAGCACTGCGAATACCAGCTCTGCATAGAATTTTAATATAGCATCGGTGGTTCAGTGGTTAGAATGCTCGCATTGCACGCGGGCGGCCCGGGTTCGAATCCGGGCAGGAGCATATTTATTATTATGAATCGCTGCTTCGTAAACGACAGAGAGACACGCAAAAGCAAGGCACATAACGAAGCAATGTAACATAACGCAGCGTAACGTAACGCGTAACGGTCAGATCTTTTGCGTCGCGACCCCTGGTCGCTCAAACATAACCTGGCGTAAAGAACTAAAGTTCCAGAAATTTGTATTCAGATTTTGTCCAGAACAGAAATTAAAGACTGCGTCTTATGATATATTGACAGAAAAATCAAAAGCACGGTAGGACGGATTTAAACATCGGTGTCGGTGAAAAATATCAGCGAAGAAGTGTTTTTTTGAATATTTTGCTGAAAGATCCCAAAAATTAGCTTCTTCAACATTATGGAGACCATAATCAGTGCTAAAATCTATATTAGTCTTGAAAAATCATATTTAAAAAAAATTATGCAGCTACTATTTCATCCCTTCAAACAAAGATAGTTCATAT
Source organism: Galerucella tenella (assembly GCA_910591685.1). Lineage (NCBI taxonomy): Eukaryota > Metazoa > Arthropoda > Insecta > Coleoptera > Chrysomelidae > Galerucella > Galerucella tenella. Next base: position 3,321 of record CAJUYH010004458.1, read on the forward strand.
AACACCACTTCTTGCACAAAGATACTACCCGTCAGAATAACGCTTACCTTAATTATAAATAATATTAACAACTTCCCTTTCACTCCCACCCGCTTCTTTCTGAATAAATCATCTCTCACGAGTTAAAATTACTTCTGCAAATACAAAAAGTGCTGAAGTGTCAATAGCAATAGACACATTAAAAAATATATTCGCGGCTATGGTAGGCAATAATGCACGATTTAAAACAACCAAAAATAGTATTTTGTTTCATCTTGTTACTTTTTCTTCCTTCTTATATTCGTATTATGTTTTGTTTACAGAAATACCAACAGTATGGAACAGATTCATCAGGAACCAATGAATATTGAATGAGGCGTGGAAATTGAAAGAAAACTCATATCCTAGAAACAAACATGACTTGTTTACACACAATTGAGAGAGATATGAGGGGAGGTTTAACGCGATACTCGCTTTTTTAAATGTTTTATAGATTATTAAAGTATATTTTTGATATTTTTGTGTAAAAATAGTATACCAATAATTAAAATCCAAGTACCTTGTGGATGGGAGGTGGAGTAGTCACTTTCTTGAGTTATATAGTCATTGTGTGAGACGTAATCGCCTTGAGAAGCATCCGACGGGAATTGATGATGTCGACGTAGACGACGTGGTGAAGAATTCGGTGAAAGCGACCGATTGTGCATGTCGGTGTTCATACACAACTTACGTCCAGCTAAGTCGTTGAGCATATCCACAGCTTCTTGTCTAAAAAAATTACTATGTACAGTACCGAGCGAAGAAATGTAATAAAACCTTTTGGTCAAGTTTATTTATTAATTGGTTCAATAAATAACTTATAATTATTTGAAAAGTTTCGTTGCCCTTGTTGTACAAATAACATATTATACTATCTTTTTTTGTCTGCAGAAGATCTCGGGACCTTTATTGGAATTAATATTCAGAGATATTGCAATGCTTTCTATATAGAAAAATAACTAGCAATTAAAAAGTATTTAATTGTACATTATGGTCCGACTTCTATGAAATATTAGTATAGTGGGAAATATTTGTGAATAGTTGGATGGAAAATGATACCAAACTATTTATTTAAAACTAGATATAACCTGGCCACGCGGTTTGGTGGCTCAATTCTACATGAATTATTAAAAACCTTTCTGGCCAGTTCTAACAGCCAATTAAATTTTGTCATTTTTGGTCATATAAAACGATGTCACCTAATCATGTCAAAATTACACAGATTATTTTTTTCACTTGTCAAAATCTGCCATTTTCGTGGTTTTAACCAATAGATACATTATTCTAGCCAATCATTCGGTATTATACTGATAATTCTGCTTCCTCTTCGATAATACCTTGTTTACATTGAAACGTCAATATTTTACTTGTGAATTTGTCATTATTGACAACTAAACGTGCTTCGAAGTACAGGGTGTCCCAGCCGAGAGTGACCCATTTTAAATGCTTATAACTTTTATACCAGTTGTGTTAGCCACCTGCGGTCTACGCCATTCCTTTTCTCTTGGCCTAAAGTTTTTTCTAGTTGGTAACAAATTTTGTCTACAATGATACAGTGGGAGTAGAAAAATTGCCTTTTTTCGACATTAAAATTTTCAACTATTTTTAATGGAACACCCTGTATATTGCAACGCCATAATTAGGAGTCGTGTCCAAGGTATCCATATACCAATAAACATCGGACTTGTACCTTGAAGTTTTAGCAGCAAAAAATTAAAATAGTAGTCTGGATATTTTAGCAAACGTATTTTTTATTAGCATTTTTAGAACTATACATTAATAAAGAAATAAATATAAATCTAAAAAAACTGCTGTATATGTTGACTGTTCTGTTCTACGCATTTATGAAGTCGGACCATTAAATGGTTGAATGAATTGTGTAACATATCTTGGGGAATCGCTTCAATTACTGCACGAATATCCCACTTAAGATCATCCAAATTATGTGGAAGGGGGTTATAGCACCTATCCTTGACATAACCCCAGAGAAAAAAGTCTGGAACTGTCAAGTCAGGAGAGTACGGTGCCCATTCTATAGGGCGAGCTCTTCCTATCCATTTTTCCCCAAATGTCATATCTAGTGATGCTCTTGCTAATAAAGAATAATGAGGTGGAGCACCATCTTGCTGAAAGTAGAGATGGCGCACCAAACTGTTACCTTTGGAGTATCTAGCTGTAACTCGTTAAATGCTCTTGGATTCTCTGATGTCCAAATCCTACAATTGTGCTTGTTACATCTACCATCTATGTGGAAACTCGCCTCATCAGACATAATTAACAGCGTATTTGGTTCAACTCTAAACAAGTCCAAAAGAGTTTCGCAAGTAAACAATCTCTTTTGGTAGTCCTCCTGACGAAGCTTTTGAAATGTTTGAAGCTTACAAGGGAATAATTTTAAACATTTAACACATCTCTCGCACTCACTTTTAGATAAATTTAATGCAGCCGCCATTTTCCTAAGAGATATTTTCTGATTATTAATTGCAGTAATCTCATGAACCGCTAAAAGTCTGTCTAAATATTCAGGATTAAACAAATTCCTTTTTGGCCTCTTGACCTCCAAGTATCCATGTATTGAAAAATTTTGATGCCATTTTTTAATAACGTTTTTGCTTGGCGGATTTTTCTGGAATCTAGTTCTAAATCTTCTTTGTGTCGTTATTATTGATCGGGTTTCGGTATAAAAGATTACTGTTTTTGCTTTTTCAACTAATGAATAAATCATTTTCTTTAAAATTTATGTTTTTGTTAACTTAATTCGACATTTTACTCTGACAGTCACAATTTTTTACTATGGATACCTAGTTACGTTTTTTTTTATACGTTTGCTAAAATATCCAGACTACTATTTTAATTTTTTGCTGCTAAAACTTCAAGGTACAAGTCCGATGTTTATTGGTATATGGATACCTTGGACACGACTCCTAATTATGGCGTTGCAATATACAGGGTGTTCCATTAAAAATAGTTGAAAATTTTAATGTCGAAAAAAGGCAATTTTTTTACTCCCACTGTATCATTGTAGACAAAATTTGGTACCAACTAGAAAAAACTTTAGGCCAAAAGAAAAGGAATGGCGTAAACCGCAGGTGGCTAACACAACTGGTATAAAAGTTATAAGCATTTAAAATGGGTCACTCTCGGCTGGGACACCCTGTATAAGAGAATATTGAACATTCAATACAAAATTCCACTCCATAATTGATGAAAAAAATAATCTTCCCAAATATACCTAACTCATTCTTCAAATTTTATCACATAATTTTTTATTTTCATCACTCAAACTTGTTTATTTGAGGCAAAAACATTCAAATAAACCGAATTTAGATAAAAATCAATCGGTTTGTTTTCATATTTTATCCAAATGTTCAATATTCTCTTGGGAGATGGCACTGAATCGGTTTGTGTTCATTTTTCAATATACTTCGAAACACTTTTAGTTGTCAATAATGAAAAATTCAAAGTAAAATTTTGACGTTTCAATGTAAATAATGTTACGAACTCAGTCATTCAGAAGCCGGTCCTGTCGCAAACTATGAATGCGACCTTTCTAGAAAGGTTCTCGAGCAGGTAATGTTCAAGACTGTTCTCAAACAGCGTAAAAAGCGGTGAATTCCAGAAAGCTCTAGAGATTCGGGGGACTATATATACGCGGGTTTTCGAGTGAATCGAGGAGTTGTTCAGTATACAGTGAATCGGTAAACAGTTTCAGTATACAGAGAGTGAACAGAAGTGAATATAAATAGTGTTGAAGATAAATTAGGACAATTATTATACCGAGTGTAGATAAATTAATAGACATTAAGTAGCGTGTATATAAATTGAGTTTATTATAGTGTGTAAGTGTTTTTTAATAAATCAATAGTAATTAGCCATAGTGAGTGTATAATTTTAACCCACGGTAAAAACTGTTTGAATAAATAAGAAAAACATTACAATAAGGTATTATCGATGAGGAAGCAGAATTATCAAAGGTAATACCACGAGAGCTTCTAATTTTATCGATAATTTTTTCTTTTCCACGAAAACTTGTTTATTTGACAAAAATATGAAAGCAAACCGATTGATAACCTAACGGACTCGTGATTTTATCTAAATTCGGTTTGTTTGAATGTTTTTGCCTCAAATAAACAAGTTTGAGTGATGAAAATAAAAAATTATGTGATAAAATTTGAAGAGCGAGTTGTATTTGGAAAGATTATTTTTTTCAACAATTTAAAAGTTTGTATTACCTGAATGTTCAATATTCTCCTGGGTGATGGGACTGAATCGGTTTGTGTTCATTTTTCAATAAACTTAGAAGCACTTTTAGTTGTCCATAATGACAAATTCAAAGTAAAATTTTGATGTTTCAATGTAAACAAGGTATTATCGATGAGGAAGCAGAATTATCAATACAATACCGAATGATTGATTAGAACAATGTATTGCTATTGGTTGAAACCACCAAAATGTCAGATTTTGACAAATGAAAAAAATAATCGATAAAATTTGGAGCACTAGTGGTATAACCATTGATAATAGCATTCAGTGAAATTTTATCAATCACCATGACATTGAGTTTGACAACTTCATTACAAATAAATTCCAAAATCTCAAATTTTGGCACTGCGAATGTTGAAAGTTTAAATGCGCTATATAAATGCACTTGCAGCCTTAAATAAGCGCAAGGTAACATTCAGACTGGCAGAAGAATATCAGAAAGAACTAAATGAACTGACAGACCACATTAAAGTAAGATTAGTGTGGGTGCCGGACAAAACGATTTTTCTGGAAACGATCAAGCTGATGAACTCACGAGAAGAGGTTTAACAACATGCTGGACCAGAACCAGTTTTTGGGATCACAAAGGTGGCCCGAGACAAATACAAATACAAAAATGGGTAAAAAGCCAACATAAATTACAGTGGAAGAACACAGTAAGACTCCAAAACAGGAACACAGTAAGACCTTCATAGGTGACACATGTGTTCAACAGGCTGAATAACTATTAAATATCAGTAGGAATGAGCTAAGAATGATTACAGTTTTCTAACTGGTCAAGCCTCGGTAAAAGATCACCTGCTTAAAATGGGGCTGTACAACGGAAATATCACCTGCAGACTTTGTGGCATGGAGACCGAGATCGTAACCCATATATTGTCCGACTGTGAGGTATTGAACTCCAGGAGACAGACAATCTTCGGAAAGACCAATATGCCGCCTGGAGCATATGTCACGCATCCAGTTGACCTGTATCGTCTACTCGAAGGTACGGAATGGCTGGGTGGGTGGATTAACTGTGGGAGTAGAGTACAATAAGCCAACAGGCTGTAGTGCTCCCGGCACAAAATGGCTATCATGAAAATACAGTGTACCATTATTTGAAGTCAGTCATTAAAATTACCACTGCAGTTGAGATGATTCAATAGCTGTGGTTAACTAACAAATATCCTCGTGAACTGCCATCTTAATAGGAATTCCACTATAGTAAAATAATAGGATGCCAAATAATGTTTATGTGTTGTATAAAAATATAAAATTAACATTTAAATACAGGGTGCTACGAAGAAACTAAGAATTGTATTGTGTGTTACCTTAAATGCGCTTTTCGCGAAAATGATGTTCTGGGTGTGGTTTCTGATGGCGAAAGAGTGGCAACTGGAGTTTGAGCAGCATCTCTATAAAGGCGCAATTTGACTATTTCTGGACACTGTCGTAAAAACTGAACGGCGTGTTCGTGGGACATTGGGCATATTTCAACGTCATTAACCTAAAACATTTATTTTGCTTCTACAAGACAATTTTAGCGTGTATGTCATTACAATTTATTTTTCTTTGGGACACTCTGCATATACATGAAATAAAGCGCCATTATTACCAATTTCAACATTTTGAGTAGATAAAAAATTACGAGCATGCATTTAAATAATAATAAATAAGCTTTCATATTAAATGTTCCTAAACAAGATCAACCGTCACTATATTGTGGGTATCTGAAGAAATCGAAAAAGCAGATGAACGAGTAAAAAGGACTGAAACTCTATTTTGCTTGTATAATATTTGAAGAAATAGGTAAAACCGTTAAGATAGGACCAGTGGAGATTTAGTATGTTAGGTTTCTGTAAGTGGTATTTTCATAATCGGAAAATACTGAGTATTGTACTTCATACCAACTTAGATTACGCCTTTAGGTACAATCTCTCAAGGAAGTTGATCATTTGTGAAGATGTAAGTCTATCTACGTTTTCATAGCGCACAATCACAGTTCCAAGGTTCTGTCGTCTGACTCGTTCAGCAACCTCACGGTAACACAGAATGTATCCCGTCAATTCATCTATTTCTCGACAAAGACGACACTCTTGTTTGCGACCATTTCTATTCTGTCCAGAGGATGAATGAAGACAAGAAGTCAAATATCTAGGTTTGACTCTAGACAGTAAACTCATTTGGAACAAACACGAAAAGGAGATTACGTACAAAGCAAAAATGGCTCTAATGGAGCGCAAAAATTGGTTGTAGCACAAACATCCTGAGCTGGATGTACACTTCCATAGTGAGAGCCTTATGGAGCCATTGCGTGGAGCAACAGAACTAGGTTCTGTGCCCTAGAATTCTGAATTTGTAAGTATGTGGATGGATGTTTCTTCTTCCATGCCACAGAATCTACATTCTTCTTCCTCCACTATTTTGAACTTTTTCAGGTGTCCATTCAGGCGACAATGGTCCGTTAGGATCAATGTTAAAACTCTAAGTGCAATTTTACTTTGACTTGTACATTCATGAGATCTGAACGGGTTGTAGTCACCAAGCAGAATCTTTGATTGTCTAAGCCCTACTAGATCTTTTCAATGATCAGATCCTCTCTTTTTTTAACTTGCTTATTTCCTCCATTATTACATTGGAGCTGATACTGCAAAAGGGTTCCGGTACCCAAAAGGGTGTTTCAGTTCCCTTTTTTGCTAGTTCATCTGCGATTTTATTTCCTTTTATTCCAGTGTGCCCAGGAATTTACAAAATAGACTATATTGTTCTCGCCTAGTTCATTAATTTTGCCTAGACATTCCCACAACATTTTGAAACTGATTACTCTAGAACTGAGCTTTCATGGTTGCTCGACTATCCGTCATTATTATAATCCTTTGGCTTCTATATCCTTTGATAATATTGAACTAGGCACACTTTCTTATTGCCTGGATTTCCGCTTGAAAGATATTTGTGGTTTCCCAAAGCTTTCAGAGTGCTTGGTTCCTGACCCTTACACTCCTATCCCAGTTTCTTCTATTGTTTTTATGCCTTAAATCTAATATCGTATATCAAGGCAGTCTGTCAGTTGTTGAAGATAAAAATGTAGTGTGTGTGTGTGTTTGTAAGAGAAAAATGGCACCGAAATTCCCTGCTTTATTTAAATTCCATTTATCTTTTTTATACATTCTCATAGAATATGCATTAAACATCAAGTACAGATAAGTCTAAATTTATTTGCACTTCATTTTGTTTGTGCACTTTATACGTTTTACGGGTGGTAAAATTGTTAATCTCAGCTATAAAATAATTCCAGCATCTCGTGAAATTTGAAACGGCTTTTGAGGATTACAAAGCTCAAGTTAATAGCTCAATTTTGGTCGTTTTATTTAGACTTTCCCACTTCACATTTATAAACTATAATTTATCATCTACTTGCAATTCTCAACATGGATTTATGTTTATTACTGAAAATATGTTTGAATTAGAAAGTAATCTTACCGCTATTATTTTATCTCCAGCTCTAATTCTTCCATCAGTAAGCGCTGGTTCTCTAACCAACGCTCTAACGTAGTGCCCTAAAGCACTGTCATCTTCCTTTCGAAGAGTAAATCCTAGAGATCCTTGAATTTTTTTAAGCGTAATTTCAAATTCCTAAAGAAAAAATTATTGTTAGAGTAAACACTGCCAATGTATAATTTTACTTACCCCATGATAATATTCATCCTCAGGCGTTGTATAAGCATTGGAAGGCAAGTTAAGACTGTTAGGAGGTTCTCGTCTAGGAGGAGGTGGAGGAACTTCTGATATAGGACTGACACAGTTTAATACGTCCGGAGGAGGTCTACATATCTTCAAGTCTACTTGATTTGAAGCAGTTCTGAGGACTTCCAGTGCTTCCTAAAATATTTTAAAACATAAGCGTTGAGTTAATAAAATTATTACACTTCAACATATTTAATTAATTTTCAATTTGTGGCATCGTATATCAGTTAATTAACATCGAGAAAGATATTCTCCCAACTACACTTATGCTGATTGACTGGACAAAATACATGTGAAAATGCAATTAAACGTTCCTGATTCTGAAAGTGAAAAAACTGAGGTAGATCTTCAAATCTGTAACCCAAAGTGCTCATTAGCATATTACTTTAAGAGGACAAACAAGACATTAGAAAGGTTTTATCCAATGCTTCTATGTACTACTTTTGAAGTAGTGTGAATAAACAAAATGCAATTTTCAATTAATATCTTGAACGGGTAAATTCCGAAATCAGAAAAGCCATATTAATTTTGTTTGGGTTTAAACTAATTTTGACGGATAAATTAAATAAATACCAAAATTATTGAAACTATTTTTTTAAATTTAATTAATCAAATATCAACAATGGATTCTTATAGCAAGTGTTCAAAATGTGCTCCGTCTACTTCCTGACAGTAATACATCCTATTAGTAAACTCTTGTCGTACTCGTTCGAATGTGTCAGCTGAAATTGCATTGCATTCTTTAATAATTCTTTCTTTCAAAACGCCAATGCTATCTGGTGCCGTAGTATACACCTTGGATTTCAAGTACCCCATAGAAAAAAATCTAATGATGTCAGATCTGGTGACCGAGGTGGCCATTCTGTAGAACCTTGCCGGCCGATACATCTACCTCGATATTCTTCATCCAGGTAACGTCTTACTGCACCATAATAATGTGCAGGAGCACCATCTTGTTAAAATGTTAGGTATTTCCAGATGGCCGAATTCATCTGGATTATCTTCTAGAATTTCAAGAATTAACGGCTCAATTGTATTTTGTCACATCTCCAGATACACTTCACCGCTTAAATTTGAATTTAGGAAGACAGTACCAGCTATGTGGTTTCCCAAAATACCTGCCCAAACATTGACTTTTTCTGGAAATTGGGATGTTGTTCACGAAAGGTGTGAGATTTGTGTCACTCCAATACCTTACATTTTGTGTATTCACATTTCCATTGAAGCAAAAAGTACTTTCGTCACTAAAACAAATTGTTTTTGTGTAATGTGGGTTTTGACTAATTTTATTTGTCATACATTCACAGAATTCGAGTCTTCTGTCGGGGTCGTCATCCAAAAGGTGGTGCACAATTTTCAACTGGTATGGATGAAATTTATTTTTAGCCAACACTCTCTGTACTGTACTTTTACTTACTTCACAGATAGACGCAACTTCAGTTGAAGAGGAAGTAGGGTTTACTACCATTTCAGCAACTATATCAATTTTTTTAACATCACTAAATATTGGTCGACCAGATCGTTTGGCATTTTGAACACTACCTGTTGCTTCAAACTTGTGAAGAAACACCCCCCTCGGTTCGGGTAGACTTCGCGACCCTCGGAATTTTATGTTAATTTTAGATTTGTTTGAAAGCTTACCTTAAATAAAGCAGATTAAAACAAAAATTTCGCTGGAACATCCAGTAATTACTTCAAAAATCACGATTTTAGTTCAAAAAATTGTACTTTTTCAACACCAATTCATGCTATTTCACGATAAATATTTTTACTTTAAACAGTAAAGGTTATTATCTTGAACTAAATGTCAGTCTGTTTCACACAAAAGACCGGAAGAAAATACTTAAATTTTGCCAATTTTTAGAAATATTCGTAAGCATTATTATTTTCGTTTGACACTTAAGCTTATGAAATTACACACTAAAATCTTATGTCAGAGCTTATGTCTAGATATCATAGGTTCACAAATTAGGATCAGGTGATACTTCCTAACGGCTGAATACATTGTAATAGATTACACGAATATATCACAGTATAAAATTATTTGCATTTATAACCATGAAAATTTATATAATAGTTAGGTTAACAATTTTTTTCTTATTCTCTTGCTCTGTATTTAATGATATTTTAGTTACACTTTCATCTGTGTCAGTTGGTGGGGAAGCGGTATGTGTTTAATTATGATAATTTTTTTTTGCTCTAGTAGAAATCCCAAGAAGTCAGTCAATTTGAGGTGAAGAGATGTATTCCCTTCCCCTTCTCGAAAAAGTGTATAATTTGTATTTCACTTCACATGGAAACGCGCTCGCTTCTCTCGCGACATCGATCAATCAATCCATGATAAGCATACTGACTTCCCTTCCCCTTTTTGGAAAACATCATATGGAATAAAAATCATTTTATATTCATGTCTATCTATATACATACATGTTTATTCCCTTCCCATTCTCGAAAAAGTGTCTAAGAATTATTTGTATTCCACATGCGCGAATTGCGAAACGTCGACCCGGCGCGCTCGCTTCGCTTCCGATATCAATCAATCAATCCAGATCTTTGAATTATGAAATTCATCGATAAGCATACTGACCTCCCTTCCCCTTTTTGGAAAACATCATAATATGGAATAAAAATCATTTTATATTCATGTCTATCTATATGCATACATGTTTATTCCCTTCCCCTTCTCGAAATATACCCACTTATCGGGACATTTAACGTTAATTTTGAACTAAAAATCACAAAAATATACATAATTCTTTATTTTTACTCTAACGTCATAAAATATACACGTACCAAGTTAGTACCTGTGGAACATACAATATTATGTCCAAAAAAGTACATTTTCAATACATACATTTTAGATAATAAAGATAGTAAGTATATCGGTGTTATATGTGAAAAGATACATCTGAAATCTTGGTGTTATTTCCAAGCCGTAACGAGCTACGGAAATGAAAGCTGGCAACATTGCCCATTCTCCGCTCTTTCTTAAATTTGTGACCATCCGATATCAAGACAGAATTGTCAAAAATTGACAAATATTTTTAAAAAATGGCGGATTTTTGGTACTTTCAATTGCGATTTTCTCTTTCAAAAGTGGATAATCCAAGAATATTTTTTTATTCAAACGTTCTACGGCAATAGGGCTTTCTATTAAAAAAAATCGTTGCAAAATTCCGAGGGTCGCGAACCTTACCGGACCCGCTCCCTCTAATAAGTTCTCGAGATAGGGCGATCTGGGTATCTCTCATTATATAAACGTTCCGCTTCATGGAGATTCTTTCTAGATTCACCAATTATTAAGATAGCTGCTTTGTCGGCTTGAGTACGTACCATTTTGCCTATGTAAACTATTAAACGTCTCGTTAAACAATAATAAAATTAAATATTTAAGCTATTTAGAAAAACTTTGCAAAGCAACAAATACTATTAAATTAAAAACGTCAATTTTTTTGACAACTAACCAGAGGCGGAATGAAAAATCTTCAATATTTAAATGTGAAATAATAATTTTGGTATTTATTTAATTTATCCGTCAAAATTAGTTTAAGCCCAATAAAAATTAATATGGCTATGTAGCCAATGTCAATGCCTTTCAAACGAGATATCACTTGCCATAAGGGCCTATTTAAAATTATTGGCCAGAGTGGCACTGTGACGTCATCTATTACTATTACCTCACCTGTTACCATTCGTAGAGAAGTTTACAACACTTTATTTTCACCCTCCAAATTTTATTAATGTAAGTGTAGCCGTTCAAAAGAAACGAGGAGGAGAGGGGACTTTTGAATAGCACTGTATAGCATACACGCTATTAGAGAAAGACAGTCTATACCTCCTACTTTCTATCTCTCCCTTACATAATGACGGGTTCCGAGCTGGCTTGTTGCCTCTATCTCTAGTATCTCTATCATCCGAATTTGAATGTCAGTATATTAAGATGTAAAAGGGTTTTCTATCTACAAACGAAATTTCTTTCGATTCTAACTTACGTAATTAGTGAGTCCAGTAAGCGTAATTCCATTGGCTTCTAGTAATAGATCCCCAACATTCAATAGGCCACAAGCCGATGCAGGTTGATGAGGAAACAGTCTTTTAATTCTTATTAAACCCGGCCAGGAACCTGTACTGTCTATCCCACCAGTCACACTTAGTCCAAGACCTCGCGAACCTTTTGATAATTTTACAACGAAGGTACTCTCTGAAAAAGAAAATTTATAAATATTTAACAATAAATTAAAAATTAGGAGTATAACTTAAAGGAAAGTTCAGGTGCTCATTTAAGTTTTTATAACGTAATTTAATGCGATGCTTGAAGAAATAACGTCTCTAAGGACAAGATCGTATTTCCGTATCATTAATTTAGGTACGTTGTAAATTTTAAGTCGCCGCAAGAAACGTATGTACCCCCAATGTCCTATATTTCGCTTCAATTGCAGAGCACAGAAAATATAACACTGGATAGAATTAAATTGAAAATTGTCACATTTCGGTTTCCTTAAGAATTTCGAATTCCACGGTAGTTTCCATGAAATTTGAATCGAAATCAAGGGAGGAATACAAATGAAAGGGAAAGCTGAATTATTTGTTAGAATAGGTATTAAGATAGAGACAGTGGGGGAGGATGTTAAGCTTTGGTTGCGGGATAAGAGTTGTTGGAGCTAGATAGGAAGGAATTATAGAAAGGCAACTTGGGCTACCAGATTAATGCCAATTCGCACCAGTTCTAATTAATCCCGTTGGTTAGGTATCGACGGTTAAATGTTAACAGTCATTTATCCTATACCGTAGGTACATGCCAAACAGTCCTGTTAGCTGAGAAATACATTTGGCAATGCAGCAACAGTTGGAGAATTTTATTCGATTATTTTGATAATTAAGAAACTACCAACCATAGACAAAATAAAAGAGACGGGTTGAAGTATAGGCGGTATAAGGCACAACGTTTCTGCGCAACTTACCCGCGCATCGAGTCGCTTCGGTCGTGAGAATTACAAGACTTTTTACAAAAGGGAAATAGAATAAAATGGTTTAAAATACTATAAATTACATTTCACTTCACTATTTAACCTTCCATGTCGATAAATATTATGAAATAACCTTTTATATAAACTTTTAAGTCATTACAAACGAAAATATACAAAATCAATCATACTGGTGTGAATCTAGCTTCTGCTTGTCAAAGTCATAGTGAAAGTGTCAATAATTATTCTACAAAATGGTGAGTCGGATAATTAGTTTATTTATAAATTTATTAAGGATTTTAGTTCTAATTAAGGAAATAAAAGTAAGTAAACCTTTAAAATATCATCACCAAATATAATACGTCATAGTTGTATTGCAAAAAATTGTAATACTTAGTAAATATTTTTGGCCACTTCGCAATTTGTAGTAAGAATAAAACATTTTTCAAATTTCCATTAGAATTTCCTTCTACATCAAAGGATTAAAGGTTGTGTAAAGATCATTTTAATAATAATATATTCACAGGTTTATTATGCAAAATACTTATTAGATTTGTTTTACCTTTGCAATCCTTAGATCATCACTACTATACTTCCAAAATTAGTTGAGCATAAAGCTTTTCAAAATACTGTAGCTCTTGCCTGTGAAATGAAAGCTTATTTTTGGAACTTTAGTTCTTTACGTCAGGTTATGTTTGAGCGACCAGAGGTCGCGACGCAAAAGGTCTGACCGTTATGCGTTACGTTACGCTACGTTATGTTACGTTGCTTCGTATGTGCCTTGCTTTCGTGCTTGTGCTCTCTCCTTAATCTCTCACTCGTTTAAAAAGCAGCGATTCATATGCTCCGGCCGGGATTCGAACCCGGGCCGCCCGCGTGCAATGCGAGCATTCTACCACTGAACCACTAATGCTACATTAAAATTCTATGCAAAGCTGGTATTCGCAGTGCTGGTGATCTACTTGAATTTGTTCGGATAAATTTTTACTATTATTTCCATAATTTTTTTGCGCGATTAAGGGGTCTAGCTACTTTTCGAAATACAGGGTGTTGAAATTTTGGAAACTTGTATGTTTTAATTCGATAACTTTAAAATGGATGGATAAATTGATTTGACATTTGGCAGGTTGTTTTTAAATGTAAAAGGGCATATTTTGAAAGAAATAGTAGTTTGTGCAACTAGTGTGGATATGATGGCCATATCGCACGAGGACGAAGTTTTAGCACGACGCCGTAGGCGGAGTGCTCAATCGTTCAAGTGCGATATGGACAATCCACACGAGTCGAGCAGCATATTTTTTCTACGACCCACTTAAAAAAAATCTAAAAAATAAAAATTTCTATAAACTGTAATATAACTTCAAATTAAAAATTTAACAATTCAATTTTATGTTTCCACTAATTTTGTGGTAAACGTACAGTTCTTGAATGTCCAATTTGTATAATGCTAGGGTTTCCCTTTTTAAATATACGATGCTGTTATAAGTAGATGTTGCCAGTCGGACTCCCTCATGAAGGGTACCGTACCATCATCTATAATAATGAATATTCTGCTAAGTATTTCAAACGTCTACCTGTTGTCGTTATTAACATCAAGCAGAATAATTATTTAAAAATAAAATTAACATTAAAAAAAACATCCTCACGGGGAATCGAACCCGGGTCTACCGCGTGAGAGTCTGGTTTGCTTACTACTCGGCCACCGAGGCTTTGCAAATTGTTTATCTATAACGTCAAATGTATTACATACCTACTTTTTGCTTAAAAGGAACTTAAGTTCCTACCGTGTGTCCCGCGACACGTTCTACCTTTTTTCTAACAATAATGATAGCCTCAAAGGAACTCATCTACCTAACAAATTGTAACTTGAGGTAATGCATTTTATTTATTTTGTTTCAGACCTGTTCCTGTCTTCATAGAAATGGAGAATCTACTTTTTAACTCTTTTTTATTTAAATTTTGGCAGTTTTTGTGAATAATTTTAAAATAATGTGCAATTGGATGTGATATTGGATTAACTTTCCTGAATATAATGTAAGTTTAGTAAAAATATGTTATTTTGTGATTAATAATATGTAAATGTTCGATGAATTATTGATGATAATAATATAGATGTAGATTATTTGTTATGCTATTATGTGCAGTTTAATAAAAATTTTAAATTAGTGTTGATTTCTCATTTATCTAATTTATGTGTCTTAAAATTGTTTATTAATTATAATCATTTCATTAGAAACATTAGTTTTAATTTTTTGTAATGAAAAAATTATATAATAAACAATTTTTAGACAAATGGTGAGATTTACATACCCACAATCCAATATTTAAATATCCCGCCCTCAAAAATTCGTTCCAACAACCCTTCCTGGTGCCTTTGATCGACTTGATGCCAACTGTTACTACAGGGTCGACAACTCTCATTATATTATATTTCTCTATGCTACCAACTGAAAACTGACAAGTGACAAGACCAGCATAACCTCAATTCTTGTGGATATGTTGGTGTGCGCCATGGGTGCGCGCTCTGACAAAAATACTGTATTTAACGAGTTGCAGTCTATCTTTTCAAGATAATCTGCTCCTTAAAAACAGCTCACATTGCTATAAAACCATATATTATTAAAAAGTAGAAGCTTAATTCTATCCAACGGTACAAAAACATACAGTGTGTTTCATTTAAAATGTCTGAAGCCAGCCAATTCACGTCTTCGTTTTAAATAATCTGCATTACCAACCACTACTGCAATAATTTTCAATAAAGTGTCACTTTTAGACGCAAGGGATATAAAGTGACAGTTAAAATCACAAGGGATTTAAAGTACAAATAAAAACGTATGATTCTGAAGTGCTGTTCAGTTGGAAAATATGTGGATGGAGGTTTCTTCTTCCATGCCTCCTTCCATGTATTCGATACAACAATCCCGAGAGCTAAAACAAGAGGGTTAGTGAACAAAACCGGCCAAATAGAAAACGATCCACAAAAAATGGCTGACATCTGGAAGGATTATTATAAAACAGTCTTGAGTGAAGATACAGAACCCCTTCTAGAAAACAACATGGCATAATAACAAATACAAGGAGAAACATACCCACTCAAACAAAGAAGAAGTTAACGAAGTAATAAGAAAACTAAAAAATGACAAATCTGGGGAAGATGAATTAGAGGCCGAACTGTTGAAATGTGGTGGTCATAAATTATATCAACACTTATATCTCTTAATAAAAGAAATATGGAATCAAAATAAAATGCCACAGGAATGGAATACGGTAATAATCACACCTATTCATAAAAAATGGAATGAAAAACTATGTAAAAATTACCGAGCAATAACATTATTGGATAAAATCCTACTAATCTTATCTACACAAGATTAAAAGCAGAAGCAGAGAATGTATTAGGAGACTATCAAAATAAGATTCAGGCCTAGTAGATCAACTATAAATAGGCTAGAACAAATATTTGAAAAAGCATGGGAACACAACAGGTAAGTAATTTTCATTGATTTTAAAAGTGCCTTTGACACTATTAACAGAAAAGAATTTATGGAACGGTTAGAAAGACTAAATATTGATAAAAAAAACTAATAGAGCTGCTGAAAATGATAATGGCTAACATCAACAATTTGGCATTGCAGAGTATCCTAAGAACAGCTAAACTAGAAAGCAAAAACATCATATCATAACAAACCATATTCAAATCATAGCATGTGCAGACGATTTAACCATAGTAGCAAATTCAAGACAAGAACTTATAAAAGCAATTGAATATATAGGAGAAGATGCAAAACAAGTTGGAATGGAAATCAAAAATCAACGCGGACAAAACAAAATATATGATAGTAGGTAAAAAACCGAAAATACCGAAGGGAACTTCAAACGCAATGGTATTCATTTGAAAATGTAACAACATTCAACTACTTAGGAGTGAGGGACAAACAGGAAAAGACCGGGTGCAAGAAAGAATACTCAATGGAAACCAAGCTTACTGCAGAAATAGAAAACTTCTGAGAAGTAAAGCCATAAATAAAAACACCAAAATAAATTATACAAAACACTAATAAGACCAGTGATCGCGTATGGCTTAGAAACAACGGTAATAAACAAAAAAGAAGCAGAAGACTTAAAAATCATAGAAAGAAAGATTCTTAGAACGATACTGGGGCCGAACATAACAAGATTGCGAGTTAAGCAATGAGACAATCGTGGAATATATAAAAGCACAACGCCTAAGATGGGCAGGACATATTATGAGACGAAAGCTTGGAGAAATGATAAAAAGAATAGCACACTGGACTCCTCTATGGCCGAGAAGAAGGGGAAGACCTAGAGAAAGTTGGAGGAATCAGATAGAAGAGCATAAAAAAAGGATGGGAATCAAAGAGTAGAGAGAAAAATGCAGAAATAGAGCTGAATGGAAGAAAATAACTTCTGAAGCCAGGGCACACAGGAAATTGTAACAATAAGGAGTGAAAAGGGAGTAATCCTCCCTAATAAATAGATTTAAAAGCGTATTAGCGTTAGCCACAATTTATTAGATTTAAAGGCTTGATGATGATGATACGGGTTTAAACGCTTCTTGGATCACCTAGTAAAGATTCCAAAACAATGTCTCCGATAACAATTTTCAACATTTTTTATAGATATCGCAAAATAATAATTATTCTAACACTTTATAAGATTTGAAAAATATTTTTCAAAAACAGTCACCGTTCAACTAAGAAGCAGCACCTACTTCTCGGGCTATAGGCACCGGCGGATATTGAATTGCACCTCAAAGTCAGACGGGGCTGCAATCAAAATCTGCATTCTTCTTCCTCCACTATTTTGAGCTTTTTCAGGTGCTCATTCAGGCGACATGTCCCGTTAGGATCCCTGTTAAAACTCTTAGCGCAGATTTACTTTGACTTATGCATTCATTTGATCTCAACAGGTTGTAGTCACCCAGAAGAGTCTTTGATTGTATAAGCCCTACTAGATCTTTCCAATGGTCAGATCATCTCTTTTTCTCGGCTTTACCTATTTCTTCGGCTGATTCCAAAAAAAACGTACCATAGTAATATTAATATTTATTTGTTCACCTTAGAAATGATTATAGTACTGTTGTTTATAAAGTTTTCTTGATTTTTGTGGTACCTACCTATTAGTTCTAGAGTAATTTCTTCTGCAGCCCCCGATCTACGTTGAATTCTTCACTTTTATTCATTTCCACTGATTTTCTCTACGTTTACAATGGCGCCGTTTTGACAGTGACTTTGTTTATCATTGCCACAGAAACAAACAGAATACGATGTTTATTGTTTTAGGGCTTCAAATGTAAGTAGTATTAATTTTTATTTAAAAATTATGTAGAATTACCGGAATTGCAAAAAATAGCGTATACACCTCTCGAATAAAGTGACATTAATCCCTTAGGTGGATTGTTTCTAGCGGGCTCCGCCCTAAGGAACCAAACACCACCCGCGGGATCAAATGGGTCACTTTTGGTGTATAATATACTATTACTAATTGACTACTGTCATTTATAAAAACTATAGTTTCTGTTTTATAGATGGTATAAACCATTCCAGAATGACGTCACTGATGGGTAGACCATATTGCTGTGGAGGACTCATGTCATATTCTTTTAGTTCTAGTAGATTTTATGCATTCACAACATCACTAAATATTAATTACTAATAAATTCAAGTAATTTAGAAGTGTGTAAATTTATTTAGAATGAATAAGAAATACGGTAGAAATTAACAAAGAAACAGAATATAGGTAATAATATAAATAGGATTGATTATGTGAAGGAGGTTAAGCCGCCTCTCTTAAAATTAGCTTCACAAAAGTATACCAAGCGGAAGAGCATTGATAAATATTGATAAGAATAGTGAGAATTTTCGAGTTGTTTCCCTCGAGGAAATATTCTCTGTGTATCTCCGAATTAATTCCAAGACTGAGGAACATTTTCTAATGGAATTTGTGAACTGAAAATGTGTTTAAGCTAACCCTAGGGTTTGATCGATATTGTCTTGAGGTGGTTTAATGTAGGTACTCGCTCACCTGCTGGGAGTCTCGACGCCCACTAATACGGGGGATTACGTTCGGGTTTTCATCATGATCTCATTTCAATTATACAGCTCACCAAGCATCAGAAGAAAAAAAATTGTAGAGAATATTGAATCTTTTAAGTGACTAATACGGGGTATTTAAAGATAATTATGAAGAAACAATGAACTAATAGAGTCGGGTCGCTCTTAGTTTACCACTTTCGAATTAGAAAGTTATAGCGATACGGTGCTGTGATCGTCGGAAATTTCAGCAATACTCAAACGTTAAATTTTCCTGGCTTGTAGCGGAAAATACCTAAAATTGTGTTCTTTTTTCTTATTCTTTTGGGAATCAAACCACAATAATGTTTTTTATTTTTTATTTCGACGTTGTCAAGTAGAGGGCGAGATGAGTCTAATCCCAAATTTTTATGCAAATCGCAATTTAGGACCAAACATTTTTCATTTGTAGCTCTAACAAGGGTTGATTTTTAAGCTTTGAGACATTAGAAATTGTATTCCAAAGCTTGAAAAAATAACTATAAACCAAATTTTACCCATCTTAAGGTTTACAATGTTATTTTATAATTTCAACAATTAGGGGTTGTTTTCACCAAACAAAAAGCGTACGATGGCACGATATAGAAAATAAATTAGAGGGTGAAATGAGCCGAATCCCAAATTTTTATGCAAATCGATGCTGAACGAATAAATTGTGAGGCTTTGCCATTTTTTGAGCTTCATTTCCTAACCTATCATGACATTCCCATTTTTGTGTAAAGGTTTTTAATTCGTAATCTAAAGCGTTTCTTCCTTTTGAAAATACATTCACGTTCATTATTCACACTATGTATGTATGTACATCTCTACCGTGTATCCGAGTGCTGTTGGCGTTGCCCGTTACCGAGGCGCGATGCTTTTTCCTTACTTTTTCCTCGTTGAGGAAATTAATCTCGTATACGATATAACGACATACATCACCAAAGGTGATATTAAAATTCAATAATTATTATAGTTTTAGTGTAATTATTGATGTAAAGAGAGTACGTCTCTGTGTCTAATGATGGGAAAATCAAAGAAAAGAAGTAGGCGACATCAAAGTTCTAGTTCGTTTAGCGACAATGATAGTGGTTCTTTATGTAATGAGAAAACAAGTTGAAGAAGGATTAAAAACAAGATAAGTAATTAGAAAAACAAACTGTGAGCACGATACACTTACTCACGGTATGTTCTTGCGCATGTAGCCGACAGCGTGTGACGTCATGTGGGAATCTCAATCAGTAATGTACAATGCTAAATATAGTGTTCAATTTTCATGCATATTTCCACTTTATGAATGATTATTTAAATGCGACTTGGTTTTTCAGATATAATATGAAATATTACTTTATTATCAGTAACTTACTTATCTTTTTTTATGAATCGATTCCAACCAACTAAATATGGTATGGTCAATTATGAATTATACAGGGTGACATTTTTATTTTTACAGTTATTAAACACATACATAAAATACCTGATGTATTTGATTTTAATACATTAAAATAAATGCTCAAAATGTTCTCCACCTAGTTGTTGGCAATAGCACAGTCTCCTATAGAACTCCTCCTTATCTTTGTTTAAAGTTTGAGGTGAAATATTCCGTATTTCTGTCTTTGATGTGTACAATGCTAGTTGGTTGTGTTGCATATACTTTGTTCTTGAGATAACCCCACAGAAAAAAATCTAACGGCGTAAGGTCTGGCGATCTAGCTGGCCACTCAATAGTACCTCTTCGTCCAATCCATTTATTGGGGAAGATTTCATCTAAATAAGTTCTTACCATTAAAGCATAATGGGGTGCTGCCCCGTCTTGCTGGAACCAAACATTTTCATTCGGTAAGCTAGGATCTATTGCGTTGGGATATAAGTTTGCCAACGCAGGAATAACTTCCTTTCTAAGCATATTTAAATATTTTTCGTCTGTTAAATTTTCATCTATATTTATAGATGAAAATAAAATAATATGGTCGCCTATGATACCGGCGCAAACGTTCACCTTTTGAGGGTACTGTGTATGTGTCTCACGCATCCAATTAGGATTCTCTGCTGACCAATAACTACAGTTCTGTCGGTTTACCTCTCCATTCAATCTGAATGTTGATTCGTCAGAAAAAAGAATGGTACCAAGAGCTATCTCATTTCTGTTCAGCTTATTCATCAATTTTTTCGCAGAAATCCATTCTACGATCTGGATCGTCTTCTGTTAACTCTTGCACAAAAGTTAATTTGTAGGGATGAAGTTTTTCTTTATGAAGAAATCTTAGAACAGTTGTATGACTAACATTATTTTCACGGGCAATTTGACGTGTACTTGAAGTTGGATTCTCTTCGACACTTAACAAAATATCCACTTTCACATCATCTTCAACGAAGTGTGGTTTTCTTTTCAATGGTTTGACATGTCCAAGTTCTCTGAATTGTGCATTAATTTTAGACACAGTACTTTGTGAAATATTGGAAAATTCGGGATACCAGTTATTTAATAAGTTTACCACTTCAACTTGACTTCTGCAGTTATCCCGCAGAGACCCTAAAACGTTCTCCCGAGAACGCTTTAGGGTCCTTGCGTCGAATCTGGATTGTCAAAGACTGTCTGTGATGCTTGTGAGAACAGACCTTAAGACATGCAAGTACATTTATATTGAATAGAGCGTATCTTGAATAAATTCACGCAACAAGACCTTTTCTAATTTATTTCCATTAATTTCCAGGCAAAGGGATACATTTTCTTAGAGTGGTCCTATTTGAGTTGATAAAATTTAATTTCCGTCGTTTTATCGAGAATAGCAAAGTTTGCGAGAAGCTTTGCTTAAATGAAAATGCAAATGATAAGAGAGTACAGCAGACCTTTTAATATTTGAAGTTTAAAATTTTATATACATATAGTTTTTTGTAATACGAAGAGCAAGACAATATTTTTACAATACGGTCGTGTTTTGGACGTTTCCAAAAGTAGAAACATAGCTGCCGTTTTATGTCCCAACAGTCTTTGAAATGTACCTACTTCAGTAATAATAATAATAATAATATATTTATTGTACAACAGAATCCACTTACAGAACAATATTATTCGAAAGAAGAAACAGTGTTATAAAGATAAAGCAATCATAGTACCTATACACATGCGACAAAAAATGGCCACTGTTTGAGAATAGACCCCCAGATTCAACTTTGTTAACATATCTTTTAACAAAAATACCGATTGTTACTACAAAAATACAACTACAGCAACATGAACACGCCTTCCCAGGGATCTTGTCTGCTTCTGACAACTATACGAAAATTAGAATTTCTGCAAGAAAAATTATATTTTTTTAAAGTTATGGTTCGTGTTGCACTAAGCTTTTAATTTATGGGTTTTTTTGTTAAAAAGTGAGCAATTGAGTTTTTAGTTTTGAAAAACCATATACCTATACAGTGAAATTACTTGTATATGTTACGGTTAAAGTATTTACTTAGCTAGTATTATAAACTAGTTGGATAGTATACAAACTATCCAACTGCCTGGTTATTTTGATGGAAAATCATATTTTCACTAAAATAGCTACGAGTAATGGCTGGTTTGTATACTATCCAGCTATTTTATAAACTATACAAAATTTATCCCTAAAAACTCGAAGGATATTACACAATTTATCTAGCATTTTTGGCTAGTTTGTAAACTATCCACATTAGTTGGATAAAGTGTGAACCTGATATTGGTAGTAATACATAATAACCAACGAGTTGGTTAGTATGTAAACCAACCATATCAGAAGTTAAGAGCTCCATCTATTAACAAACCCTGACACCAAAGAGATATATAGTTTTTTCTTAATTCTTCCATAATTTATCAATATTACTCAACAAAGTGATTCGAGTTCACCAAAAATATCAGTTTTTTTTCTTCTCCTGTAAAATTTGTTAAAATGGAGTTTCACAGTTTTGCATCTCAGCCGACGATGTACAGTTCCTCATGACTCACCCAGTATATCGATTAATTTCTCCAAAATGTATAAATACGCGTATAGATGTAAACGTAAACGACGTAAATATCGGTTTAGTGGTTTCCAATATACAGATAATTTAAGCTCGCCGAGACATATTCCATAATTTAACTATAAACAACGCAATTATAATCCTTTTAACAGCTAAAGTGAAGGGATACATTATTTTATCAAACTAATAAAATGACAACAGACGGCGGCAACGCTTTTATGTTAAAAAAATTACACTCTCCTTGCCTAGCTATACAGTTCATATTTTATTCTCTTTTATCTAAAAAGTTCACAAGTTCATACATTCGTAATGAAATTTTCCGTGCCTATGTTTACAGAGAATTTCAGAAGCGGGCAACGAATTGAATTGTATGGAATATTTCGAAAAGGTACATTACTAGAGATGGCAACATTTTTTTAAATTAGATAGGTATCTGTGTACGACACTCTCGGTAATACAGGGTATCCAGCCTTTTATTGGCGTAGTGTTGGTAAACAGTAAGAGATAGAGAATAGTTATAATTGCAACTAATTTGTCAGTCAGTCAGTGCAGCACAGATCCGTTTTGTTATCCTGCATGTTCATTTCTAAATAGAATATACATTTTTTTTCGCAAATCGCTAGGAAATTTTAACATTCCAGATAAAATTTCTCAAAGAAAAAGCCAAGAATAGAATAGAATTCCTTTCCTTACTGTAAAGAAATGATAATGATATTTCCTTACACGTGTTAGTGGTTCTACATAAGTGATTGAAAGGTTTATACAGTGTGGAACCCTTGAAGCCGTTTCTATTTTTATACGCCGAATATTCACACCAAACTACTCGAAAGTTTCCTAATAGAGATACATATTTACAAGCACGT
>CAJUYH010004458.1:27306-46109 GCA_910591685.1 Galerucella tenella
GCAAGGTTTTGCATTTGCGGGTTAGTACTATTTTATTGCACGTATTTTTTGCAACCTTTATACAAAGTTTCAAGCTGATACCAGCGATTATCGCAAAAAGGCGATTTTTGGTGTATAACGTCTGGACTACGTGTTCATGTTGCTGTAGTTGTATTTTTGTAATAACAATCGGCATTTTTGTCAAAAGATATGTCAACAAAGTTGAATCTACGGGTCTATTCTCAAACAGTGGCCATTTTTTGTCGCATGTGTATAATATGATTGTTTTATCTTTATAACACTGTTGCTTCTTTCGAATAATATTGTTCTGTAAGTGGATTCTGTTGGACAATAAATATATTATTATTATAATTATTACTGAAGTATATTTCAAAGACTGCTGGGACATAAAACGGCATTAGCAGCTATGTTTCTACTTTTGGAAACGTCCAAAACACGACCGTATTGTAAAAATATTGTCTTGCTCTTCGTATTACAAAAAAATATGTATATAAAATTTAAAACTTCAAATATTAAAAGGTCTGCTGTACTCTCTTATCATTTGCATTTTCATTAAAGCAAAGCTTCTCGCAAACTTTGCTATTCTCGATAAAACGACGGAAATTAAATTTTATCAACTCAAATTGGACCACTCTAAGAAAATTTATCCCTTTGCCTGGAAATTAATGGAAATAAATTAGAAAAGGTCTTGTTGCGTCAATTTATTTAAGATACGCCCTATTCAATATAAATGTACTTGCATGTCTTAAGGTATCTTCTCACAAGCATCACAGACAGTCTTTGACAATGCGGATTCGACGCAAAGACCCTAAAGCGTTCTCGGGAGAACGTTTTAGGGTCTCTGCAAGACAATATTTTTACAATACGGTCGTGTTTTGGACGTTTCCAAAAGTAGAAACATAGCTGCTAATGCCGTTTTATGTCTCAACAGTCTTTGAAATATACCTACTTCAGTAATAATAATAATAATAATATATTTATTGTCCCACAGAATCCACTTACAGAACAATATTATTCGAAAGAAGCAACAGTGTTATAAAGATAAAACAGTCATAATATACACATGCGACAAAAAATTGGCCACTGTTTGAGAATAGACCCCCAGATTCAACTTTGTTAACATATCTTTTAACAAAAATACCCACATTAGTTGGATAAAGTGTGAACCTGATATTGGTAGTAATACATAATAACCAACGAGTTGGTTAGTATGTAAACCAACCAACGGGGTTAGGATAGTAAAATCCTTAGTCAAAAATGCTTTATTTATTGGTACAATGTAAGATTGTTACATGTACCTATTATTACTTTGGAAAAAGTAAAAGAAATATAACTAATAATACCAGGTGACAAAATATTAACAATAAAATATTTCAGGACATTAAAACCACCAAACAAAGAACATTATTACTTGCTGGAGCAAGTTGCACTGTTGTGGCACTTACTATTTATTACACGTATATCAAGACGCAAGACATTTACACTTTTTATTCGCACAACTCTTCTTGCAGTGACATCGCACATATCCTTGGGTTGAACCCGATACTGAAAATTTTCCTGCAGTGCTTCGTAATGTTATTTCGGTGTCCGTCTTGACATTATCCGACTTTAAAAGTTGTTGCTTACATATTTCAAATTCGTTGCGGGAATAGAGCTGTTTAAGGACACCGTGAACAGTTCCAATTCGGTAAAATTCATCTTCTACACTCATTATAACGCCCAATATATTTCAATGATCTGACAGACTTCGATCTACATATGGAATGGGTACTCTCACGGACATGCCGATAGTTCCTGGTTTAAATTTCTTGCGAGAAGTTTGTAGCATTTTTTGTGCTTGCCTTTTTAGACTTTCCTGACATGAATCCCTCATCCCTTTAATATTGTTTTTATTCTGACAATGGTCACATACGTTTTCTTCAGAACATAATAAGCATTTTTGTGGTAATGATTCATTGAAAGCATTTTCTGTTGTTTCAGTAGAGAGCAATTCCATTGCTTGTTCTTTAAATAAAACTGAGGTTTTATTGTTAACTTCGACCGAAACTCGGGTTCCGCGTTGGTTGGTTTACATACTAACCAACTCGTTGGTTATTATGTATTACTACCAATATCAGGTTCACACTTTATCCAACTAATGTGGATAGTTTACAAACTAGTCAAAAATGCTAGCTAATTTGTGTAATTTCCTTGTGGTTTGAGTTTTAGCGATAAATTTTGTATAGTTTATAAACTAGCTGGATAGTATACAAACCAGCCATCACTCGTAGCTATTTTAGTGAAAATATGATTTTTCATCAAAATAACCAGGCAGTTGGATAGTTTGTATACTATCTCACTAGTTTATAAACTAGCCAAGTAAATACTTAACATATAACGTAACATACAGTGCTTTTCAGATAAAAGTATCCACCTTTAATAACTTTTGTAATACTGGTATTTAGAAAAAATCCAAAAACACGTCAATTTATGTTGGAAGGGGCAAGCATTATGGCTTATTTAAACTTACTGGAAAAGCCACCCCCTCACCCCTAGCATCTTCCTCAGGGAGAATTTAACCCGGGTCTACTGCGTGAGAGTCTGGTATGCTCACTACTCAACCACCAAAGAATATGCAAATCGTTTATCTATAACGTCAGATGTATTACATAATTTTTGCTTAAAATGAACTAAAGTTCCTACCGTGTGTCCCGCGACACGTTCTACCTTTTTTTTATCTGATAGGTTTAGAAGGGGAAAGCTTTATTGAAGGCGCCGCCTAAGGCAAAAAAAAATCGAGTGCCACGACCTAAAGCAATTTTTCAAGTTCAAGAAATAATGTTAAGTTTTTTTTAAATTATTTGTTTCACTTGGCTACATCTAAAAGTATTTTTAAACATCGTTTTTCGTTTTGCCCCTTACTGCTGAAATGGTTATAAACATGTGTATATTTTTTTTAAAGGAGCCGTCCCTTCGCCGGCACCACCTCAGACTCTTGGTCTTATTGTGGATTCTCCTAATGTTCTGACTACAGCCTATTCAGCCAATCCGTTCCCTGTATTAGCTCATACAGGTTCTTTGCTGGTTGGTTGTAGAAATCTTCTGGAGCCATTTGGGGTCTTCCATATAGTTTTTGCCTCCTGTGGTCCAACGTCTCACAGTTGCATAATATGTGCAGAGCTGTTTCGGTGTCCTTTTTGCATCTCCTGTATGTGAGGTCTCCGTTATACAGTCCTATTTTGTTCAGGTGCTCCTTAATGGGAAAGTGTCCCGTAAGAAGCCCCGTTATGGTGCGTAGTTTCTTCTCATTGAGAGCAGTTCTTTTGCTACTTTTTCTGATGGTTCTTTCATAAATTTCTTCCCATGTGTTTGCCTGGGCGTATTCTTCCAGAGTTTTATGTATTGTTATTTTACCCACCCTTTTAACCATGACCTAGTGGAGCATCTGGGGATGCCCACAGATGGCTGCTCTTGCAAGTTCGTCAGCTTTTTCATTGCAAGCGATTCTTTGTGACCTGGGACCCATCCAGTGTTACACTGTTCCGAGTCGCCAGTCTTCTAAGCTCTTCGCCGCATTCCCATACCAGCCGAGATGTTACCTATATATTAATTTGGGAGCACCTATTTTAAAAAGTGATAGATGATTGAAAATTGAAGCTTTTATTAAAACAGAAAATCAATCTCACAAAAGTAAATTTAACCTCTTCAGATAAATTATTCACAATTGTTGAGGAATCTATTTCTATTGCCACATCCCGATGAATACTCATATTCCGGCAGTATGCTGATAAAAATTTTTTGTACCTTTATTGTATTTTCTATGGGGAGGGTTTGAACCCCCAAACCCCCCCCAAACCCCCCCCTTATATACGTCCCTGACAGTAAGAGATAGAGAATAGTTATAATTGGAACTAATTTGCCAGTTTATAAGTGCAGCACAGATCCGTTTTGTTATCCTGCATGTTCATTTCTAAATAGAATATACATTTTTTTCGCAAATCGCTAGGAAATTTTGACATTCCAGATAAAATTTCTCAAAGAAAAAGCCAAGAATAGAATAGAATTCCTTTCCTTACTGTAAAGAAATGATAATGATATTTCCTTACACGTGTTAGTGGTTCTACATAAGTGATTGAAAGGTTTATACAGTGTGGAACCCTTGAAGCCGTTTCTATTTTTATACGCCGAATATTCACACGAAACTACTCGAAAGTTTCCTAATAGAGATACATATTTACAAGCACGTGCGTGTGTTTGTCCCTCTCACTTCAATTTATTGACTGATATTGATTATCCAGTGGCGTTGAAATTGTAAGTCCCAGTATTTAGTAATATCACCGTACACTAACTACCGACAAGTAAATTCACTTCGTCGATTTATGGGTTACCGAAAATTTCCTTACCCCTCCTATCTTCTAGCGAGTTCTGGCTAGTTTAAATCGAGTATGAATGTTGAATTATGATAACAGACGTGTAAGGCGCCAGAGAAAAGATGTACCAAAATTTTCAAACGTTTCGACGCAAGTGAATTTACTTGTCGGTAGTTAGTATACGGTGGTAATATCCAATATTACTATGGTTCATTTACGATAAGTTTGCAATTTTGACATTTGTTAGTAACAATTGCAGACACACTGAACAAAGTCTATATATCCAAAGTCTATAGAGGGGGACGTTACGGTCCAAAAGTTGGCTGCCATGTCCGGCAGACAATTTTATCAGAATTTCTTGTGTTAGTTTGTCGTTCTTATTCGCATTTTATAGTTTTCCATTTACTGTTATTTTCATAACTATTTAAAAGAGAGTATCGAACACTGCGTCACAATGCATGATTCTTTATAAAGTGGTTGCATCCCTAATAATATTTTGAGAGATAACGAGAAAACGAGATAACGGTGGACCGCCAATTCCTATTACTTCTGTGAGATATGTAAGTTACTTAATACTGCAATAACGATGCAGTTCAACATGTGCATGAAGTTAACATTTTTCAGTTAAACTTAAGGTTTCAAACTTGGACATCTTGAAATTTATGTGTTTACTCATCAAAATTTTATAATATATGCTCTTATTTTTGAATTGAATGTAATCTTATACAATAAACAACTTATCAACATAATTTTATGACAACAGCTGGAAAAAAATTACAACGTGGCAACGATGTACAACATCTGTCAAGTTTTTTTTTTTTTTTTTAATTCTGTTATTACGTCTCCTCCGAAAGACGGCATATCTACATTATACCTCGTGCTCATTGGTATAATGCCTGCGAGCTGTGATATGCTAGTCCGCTGCAGGCTGTACCTATACGATGGTTTTCCCTGGCTTGGTAACCCTTCCAAGTATCTGGGGTGCTATTCTCGAGTCAATTGCGTATACGAAATTTGATGGTCATCGACAATTTGCGTATGACTTGTAGTTGTAGGTATTCTCGAATCGTAGTATACGAAATAAAGCATCCGCCAGTCGTACGAGTTCACACGTATGGGTACTAGGCATACGAATCTTCTATGCGAATGCGAGTTTTCATAAGGGGCATGCGCATATGTCATCTTATGATCAAAAAGGAGGGGTTAACCTCTATTTTTTGTTATGATTGTGTAAAGTTTGAAATGAAATTTCAAATTGATTTGTTTTTTGTTTGATGTGGGTGGATGGACATGTCAATTTTATGTGAATAAGAAATATCTCGGATAAGAAATTATTGAATATGGCTAATTTAAATCAGCTCATCAGAATAGCTGGTATTGAAGCTCTTGAAAATGCAGAGCTTCTCGCTGATAATAGAAGAAGATTTCGGGTATACGATGATGCATTTGAAGACTATATAGAATCAATAAAACTAGCACTTATAACCTTATTGATTTGCTAACTCCTTATATGAGGCATCCCAGCCGAATATCAGCCCTGAGTATTGAAAGAAAAGTCAGTAAAGTAATGCTTCCGTGTGTTATTTTCAACAGGCAACTACAAGATAGGTTCAAGTCAGAACGTTTTCGCGGTTTTTTCGTATATAAACAAAATTTTTATTATTATTATCATTATATGATATTTCTCTATGATTATTATATTGTAAACATGTTGTAAACCATGAGAAAATTGACACATTGGCAGTTTTGGCACAGTGTTGTCAAAAGTTTTCATCCGACCACAAATTACGTAGACGAATGAAGAAGTCGTATAGTGTTCAAGAATGCACATGAGTCTTAGTATACGATTATTTCCCTACGTAAAAGTTCGTATACGCTGCGTATACGTATTGTTGCGTATGAATTCGAGAATAGCACCCCTGTCATGTTTTGTTATTGCAAACTTATCGTATACGACTACGTATTTAGCAATCTGTATGATCTAAAATTTGATAGTTCTCTTCTCTCAAAATTTGCACATATCACCAAGGATAACATTTAGTATGGAAGTATAAAAAATAGTGTATGCAGCTCGAATTTAATGCTATTCATTACGACACTACTATCGACTGAAAATTTAATGACACTTTTACCAGAAAGTTATTTGATGAAATACATTTTCCCTTTTATTAACATACATGAAAACTATTCACCAATCATAAATTCAGCAAGCAAATATGTTACCTCAACATCCCATGGCACTACTTCGTAAAATTTTAAACAAACTCCACAGCGAAATTCGGGTTTTACCCACCCCATTTCCATTTCGTAATTCGTTAACAGAGTTTCTCATATCCTTATCTTTATAAAAATGTAGGTTAATGCGGTATTACTTGGGACTATCCTTTAATCTTCTCATGTGGAGTAAATTCAAGCCTTGCGTATGTAGATAATCATCAACGCCCTTTTTAATATAATCTGATGCGTCTCTCTTGTAAGGAAGTTGCGAGGGATTAGAGAAGATTTTTAAAAAAGTTCACCTTTTTTTTACAAGGGTGTCTTTTTGAATTATGTCACATCTGATCTTTAACCCCAATAAAACGGCCTAGTCTGTCGGTGACAGATATTGATTAACTCAATACTAACAGAATAGAAAAAGAATAAAGAGTATGTTCAGTTGAGTAGGTAATTATTTAAATGGTTTTGAAAGGTTTTATTCAAATTATAAGGGGTAATAAAAAATTATCAGCGCAATGAAAGGGTAGACTCTGTTTCACATAAAAAGAAGCCATGTGATGTTGCCGTCCTTTGCGCGAGCTTGTTCTCAAAACATATTGTAAAATTGTCATTCGACTTCAAATCAGTAGTTTAACGTTTTCATATTTTGTAGGTTAACACAAAATTACGATCTGTCAGCCTTGACTATGGATGTATGTATGTATTTTGGGGTGACATTCACTGACATTTTAGGATGTCTGCAGGCTTCAACTTAGGTAAATGTTCCTCTTCTATCCAGTAATCTCCTAGGTGCTGTGCTCTAGGATTCTGAAGTGCTGTGCAGTTGGAAAGTATGTGGATGGAGGTATCTTCTTCCATTCCACAAAACCTGCATTCTTCTTCCTCTACTGTTTTGAGCTTTTTCAGGTGCCCATTCAGGCGACAATGTCCTGTTAGGATCCCTGTTAAAACTCTTAGCGCAGTTTTACTTTGACTTATGCATTCATTTGATCTCAACAGGTTGTAGTCACCCAGAGGAGTCTTTAAATGTATAAGCCCTACTAGATCCTTCCAATGGTCAGATCTTCTCTTTTTCTCGGCTTTACTTATTTCTTCCACTATTACATTGGGGCTGATTCCGCAAAAGGGTTCAGGCCCCTAGAAAGGTATTTCAGTCCCTCTCTTTGCTAGTTCATCTGATATTTATTTTCGTTCTATTCCAGTTTGTCCTGGAATGTATAGTAAGGTGACTATATTGTTCATTGAGTTTGTCTAGGCATTCCCACACCATTTTGGAACTGATTACACAAGAGCTCAGTGCTTTAATGGCTGCTTGACTATCCGACATTATGATAATCCTTTGTCTTCTGTATCCTTTATCAATATTGAACGGCGCACTTTCTTATAGCGTGGATCTCCGCTTGAAAGATACTTGGGGTTTTCCCAAGCTTTCAGAGTGTTTGGTTCCTGGCCCGGTCACTCCTATCCCAGTTCCTTCTATTGCTTTTGAGCCGTCTGTGTACCATTGAATGGCATTCTTCCCAAGTATTCTTTCCAAGTATTTGGATCCCATTCTTTCTTGTTGCTTACTTCCGTAACGAATGTCTTTGAAATTTATACTTTTTCATCATACCGTCTTGTGGCATGTCCCAGGTTGTCTGATTTTTAAGAAGTGAGGAGGTGGTTTTTTTTTAATGATTCCCTCTCTACTTAGTCTGTATCTTGTTCTTTCTGCAATGCTTTCCACCACCATAGTGGGGTGAGATTGAGAATCACTTCCATGGCTGCCGTTGGGCATGTTTTAATTGCTCCTGTAATGCATATACAGGCTAGTCTTTGAATTTTGAAGAGGTTTTCTCTCGTCGTCAATAGGCTAGTTCTACTACTCCACGCAATGGCTCCATAAGTGATGATTGGTCTCACTATGACAGTGTACATCCAGCTTAGGATTTTTGGGTTACAGCCCCAGTTTCTTCCTGCCATATTTGTGCACACCACTAGAGCCATTTTTGCCTTGTATGTAATCTCCTTTTCGTGTTTGTTCCACAGGAGTTTACTGTTTAGAGTTAAACCTAGATACTTGACTTCTTGTCTCCATTCAATCTCATTCCCATCATTGACTATGGATAATGTGTCCTATAACACCGACAAGTTTTTTAGGAGGCATGGTTTTAGATCAAATAAAACACACAATCACAAATATACTAGCTTGAAACGCCTTAGAATATTCAACAGTAAATGTATCATTGCTTCAAACACAACCTCGAATGTCAATAATGAAATTTCTGTCGGCATGAGACAGTCGTTACGAGGCGACTTAGATAAACAAGACCGATTTTGGTTTGTGCACTGTTGGCAAACTGTAAGTGGCTTCTTCTTATGTGAAACGGAGTTTAGCCATCGTCGGGTTGGTTCATAACGGTCTGTCGTTTTCAAGGTCGTAGGCTCTTTGACGCCACGAAGGAAGGAAGAGTGACATCACGATACAAGCTCGCGCTTGCTTTCCGCATTTTTTATAATTTTCTTAGGATAGAAATTCAGCTAAATAAAAAATAAAAAAATACAGGGGCACTTTTTTAAAAATACTTCAATTTAAAGCAATGAAAAAATTACTTGAAAGACCCATTGTTTGGATATATTTTATTGAAACCAAATAATTACTCGGAGAACCAGTTGATTATGACCTTGAATGCAAAAGGAGTGAGGTTTATTCAATTACTAGAAAAATTATTTGGATTGTTTAGAAAGGGTTTATTAAAATTATTTGGGGAAACAAAAAATTGCTGGTAATATTCGTGGGGTCAGTTCCAGTTGACCTTGACATTTAATCCGAAAAAGGAAAAAAGGAGTTGTTTTATTCCAGTACCCGAAAAAGTATTTGAATTGTTTGGAAAAGTTTTATTGAAATTATTTGGGAAAACAAAAACTTACCTGGCGTAATGAAAGGATAGCAAGCGTGGGGTTCAAGATGATGATGGCATTGAAGAGAGTCTTGATCCAAACTGGTGAGATTAGGAGGATATTCTTCTTCTGGTGATCTTTCCGAACCATAGCCTTGATCACAAATGATTTGGGTATCTGAGAACTTCCAGTGTAAAGGAGCGCTATCACCTAAAGGAGGAATCCTGTCCACCTATAAAAGATACAATGAAAATTAATAATTTCATTCATAGTTTGTAAGTTGAAAAATATACATTACCTCATCTAAATGATGTTTTCCATCATGGTTATTGTTGCATGTACCGTTCTTGTCTCTATCATCCAAATAACTAGGTAAGCTGCTACAAATCTTCCCTTCTGGATGTCTACCACTTCCTTTTCCAATGCTGCCCGAACCGCCACCGCCATTGCAAATGCTACCGCTTGACTGGGAGCGCCGTCCCAACCCTTTAGCAGAATGACGGCTGACGTTCGCCCCCATCTTCACGTCGTCATCCACCTCCTGGAAGAAAATATTCAATAGAAAGAACAGTTAATGTAAAAGGGAGAGGTCTTCGAAAAATCTATTTCTGTTTAAAAAAAAGCATCTAGGCTTAATTAAAGAGCCCGGTGAGATGACAATTCAAATGCTTTTTTTGTACGATTAATGCAATGGGAGATATGACCATTTAAAATAGGTATTTTACTGAATAGATTGTTAAAGTGGACTATTACATCTTAAATATCAGGAAAATAATGAGTGAAAATTTGCACAATTTTTGGCCAAAAAAATGATAGACAAATTATTTTTTTTTTTGGCATTTTTGTTTTTAGACCAAAAAATGGTTCCCATTTAGCATGGTGTGTTTGAAAAAAAAACCCGTGGTAAAAAGTCGTACATATACCCCTACTGATCCTCAATAAGTTCACTTCGGGAAAAAACAGCGAAGTTTTAAAAATTGGCAAAATTAATAGTTTTTACCTACGACCCCCCCCCCTGTAATCAGTCAATAACACACAGTCGCCATCAATGTAATGATGTCTATTACGCACTGTAAAAAAAACGCACAGCTGTAAAGTAAATCGCACGGCTTCCCTAGCAACATCTTAGCAACTGTCCATAGACGTAGCCATTTTATTTAAAATTTACTATTTGAAAACATTCGATATTGCCACGAAAATCCCAAAGGACTAAGTATGTATCGATTATAATTGAAAAATGGACTTTTGATTATCAACAATATGATATTAATAATGATTAAACGTTAGTTCTTTAATGTGCTTCTTTCATTGGTAATAGAGTAACAGAGATGGAGGAGATGAAAGTTTACCAAGCACCTCTGATAATGTAACTGTTATTTGTTATGCTTCTTATAAATACAAGTACAAGAGGTCGTAGGTAAAGTATAGTACGTAACTCGTGTTGTAATAGTATTTTACGTAACGTGTGTGGTAAGGAGCATTTTACGCACGAATGGAAAAGTTACTCACGATGCGTAATTCCGTGAGTGCGTAAAATGCTCTACAACACGAGTTACGTACACTCCGCGTCATATAAAACTGGTACACTTTTTTTCCCTATGTAAACCAAACTTAACTAATCAAATGACAAACAGACACATGTGTCAAATTTGACAAAACGCATTATCCACGATGCCAGCACATTTAAGTGAATTCGATAAAATGCGAATCATTTCCAAAATAGAGGATGGTTGGTCCATTAGACGACTTGCACAAGAGTTTAATAGAAGCAAAACCACGATTCAAAACATTAAAAAAAGGTGGGATAACGATCAAACTGTTAGCAGAAAAAGAGGAACTAGAAGACCATTTATAACTACAGCGGAGCAAGACGAAGCATTAACTGATTATTTGAGGGAAAATCCATTCCATACTGCAAGACATGCAAAAGTTGCAGTAAACTTCAATGCTTCAATAACAACCGCATTAAGAAGAATTAGAAAAACTAATTTAAAGAATTGTGCAGCCGCCCGGAAATACAAACTAAATGAAGAACATAAGCAAGGTAGAATAATATTTGCCTTAAATTATCTTTCAAACGATACATTAAATTTTTGGGGCAGGGTAATTTTTTCCGATGAAAAAGTATTCCAATCACATAATGACGGCCATATTAGAGTTTATAGACCTCCTCGAAGTAGGTTTAATGAAAATTATATTTCTTCTAATGATAAGTCTGGACGATTTTCTGTAAATGTTTGCCTTGGATGTATAGAGGAGGTTTAGGAATGTGCTGGAGAATCGAAGGAAGATTAAATGCGAGGAATTATTTGGATATTTTAGATGGAGTGATGTTACCATCGGTTAGGGAAATCTTCCCCAATGATAATTTTATTTTTCAGCATGATAATTGCTCAGTGCACACTGCTCGCAGCGTACGCAATTATATTGCTGAAAATAACATTGAAACGCTACCATGGGTCGCTAAAAGTCCAGACCTTAATCCAATAGAAAATGTTTGGGGGCTTATGGTAAAAAAATTAAAAAAATTAAATACAATTCCACGAAACAAAGAGCACTTATGGACACTAATAGAAGAAACCTGGGAAAGCTTGAGAGAAGATGAACATTTAACATTAAATTTAACTGACTCAATGCCTACAAGATTACAAGAACTTATCAATAATAATGGGGGTATGACACGTTATTAATTATTGAATGTAAACTTTCATGGCTTTCATGCTACCATGGTCTATGATCTATTTGTTAGTTCATTTATTTGAAATGTTTTAATTCTGAATTACGTGGATCTCGTATCCAAATCTAAAACTGTAAACTTTTCTATTGAAATTTTGTAATTATTTTTGAAATTTTATGGCTACAAATGCACAATTGTTTGAATCAGGTTTTCAAATTTTTCTCGATTCTGTTGTTACTGAAGCATTAGTTTTCTGTATCTTTTGCATGTCTTGCCGTATTAAAGGGATTTTCGTATAAATAATCAGATAAAGCTATGTTTAGCTCTATTCTAGTTAAAACTGGTCTTCCATTTCCAATTTTTCCTACAACAGTTTGATCCTTGTCTCACCTTTTGTTAAATCAGTCATCTAATTAACCAACCAAATTTTATTTAAAAAAATATTCGAACCTGTAAAAATGTAATACTTTTGTATTTATTACAATATCACACTATTTCTAAATTTAAGCTAGTTACTGTTTGTGTATAAATGATATAATAGATTTTTCTTTTTTCCAATTTGTTTTATTGCTTTACAAAATTTAATTTCATCATTACATATACTAACATTTTTGTTGAGCTGGCATCACTGCCCTAGAAATTATACCATAACAGCTGGTTTAGCATTGACAATTTTTTAAAGATCAATTTACACAGCTACAAAAACACTATTTTGGATTATAATAGTTGTACCAGTTTTATATGACGCCGGCTGTATTATACTTTACCTACGACCTACTTGTACTTGTATTTTTTATAATAAGCCTAAGAAATAACAGTTACATAATTAGAGGTGCTTGGTAAACTCCATCTCTATTACTCTATTACCAATGAAAGAAGCAGATTAAAGAATTAACATTTAATCATTATTAATATATTGTTGATAATCGAAAGTCCATTTTTCAATTATAATCAATACATATACATAGCCCTTTGGGCTTTTCATAGTTAAACGTGGCCATATCTAATGTTTCAAATAGTAAATTTTGAATAAAATGGAGACTTCTATTGACAGTTGCCAAGATGTTGCTAGGGAAGCCGTGCGATTTACTTTACAGCTGTGCGTTTTTTTTACAGTGCGTAATAGACGTCATTACATTGATACCGACTGTGTGTTATTGACTGATTACAGGGGGGGTCGTAGGTAATATACTATTACCTACGACCCCCCACGGCTTCCCTAGCAACTGTCAATAGACGTCGCCATTTTATTCAAAATCCACTATTTGAAAACATTCGATATGGCCACGTTTAACCATGAAAAGCCCAAAGGGCTGAAAGTATGTATTGATTATAATTAAAAAATGGACTTTTGATTATCAACAATATATTAATGATGATTAAAGGTTAGTTCTTCGGTGTGCTTTTTCCATTGGTAATAGAGTAATAGAGATGGAGTTTACCAAGCACCTCTAATTATGTAACTGTTATTTCTTATGCTTCTTATAAATACAAGTACAAGTAGGTCGTAGGTAAAGTATAGTACGTAACTCATGTTGTAGAACATTTTACGCACTCGCCGCTACGCGGCATCTTGCGTAACTTTTCCATTCGTGCGTAAAATGCTTCTTACCACACACGTTACGTAATATACTATAAAAAAACATTCCCCATTTTGGCCTGTTGTGAAAAAAATTATTGATTTTCGAAACCATAGGGTGGGTATTCAATTTTTAGCCGCTGTTTTTGCCAATAATTTCCATTTTATTATTATGATACGTTTTAAATTTACCATTTAGTTTCATTGCCCGTAAATAGCCTGTTTTAACCTGAAATATTTAAAACAGTTTATTTCTGACATAATTACCGATGGGCCAAAAGAAAGTTACGGGCAAAAATGACCTTTTTTTAGTGGTGAACCATTTTACCTATTTAAAGCACGCCTCAGCGTGTTTAAATCGAACTTTAAAAAACACGAGTGTTTTAAAGTTACCGTGGCAACATCAACAACTCGAAAAACGAAGTCTACATGTCTAAATGACAATTTTTTTTATTATTGATCTGACAGGAGTAGTTTGTAACGTCAAAACTTTTATTCGAACAATATTTAAAAATTTCAAATTTATAATATAAAATGGAAAGTGCCGTTGGTATTGTTTGAAATATTGATATTTCGATTTTTCAAATCTTAGGAAATGGTATTTGAATTAGTTGAACTTCCATCAAAATACAAATTAGTTCATGTTTTTCTCATTTCCATGACAACGCAAGGTATACATCACGAATTCAACCATTTGACATTTAGTTCTTATTTCCATCTATGATTTCCATTTCTTGTTGTTGTAGTAGTTATATAATTTCCAAGTGCACCAATAAAAAAAATAGCGTAAAGTATTCGTGGATAACTGGTCTTTAAAACACTTGCTCTATTTTGAAAAATCGCGCGTGTTTTAAAGACTTTAATATAGCATTACGTTAATGCTAAACTAAACTAGCTGAACTTGAATTCAATGCTTTCTTGCTGTGTATTGTGGGGACTGCTTAGAGCTGCTCAGTGTAAATTAACATAAAGCATTCTTTTAATTATTAATTTAAAAATATATGTATATACAAAATTATTTCTACAAATTTATCATTTCTGATATAGTTTTCTTCAGATCTGATTTTCTTTTTATTAACAAAAAAAATTGATTAGCTAAAATATTTGCCCGTGTGGGCCTGTATAATTATTATTTTTTGAAATTAAGACCAAATATAACTTCGGTGAAAATTGTGAAAATCTGAAGTTTTTCATTCGTCATTTTGGTTTTTCATTTTTCCGAGGCTGGAATCGTAATCAATGGCCAAAAATCCCCATTCCTTTCAATTTTGGTGGAAATTGATTAAGTATTTCTCTACTTATTATTTTCGTTATTTGTTGGGAAATTAAACCATAATATTTTTTGTATTTTTATATCTTCTTATTTCAACGTTTCGGTAACGTTTTAGCTACCGTTATCAAGATTGATTAAGTTCTTTATAATACTGGTCCCTATCAGACACAACGAAAAAATCTGAGACGATTCTATATTAGCATTTTTGAATTATTTTTCGATATCATCAAAATTTTCACTTCATCGATTGGATTATTTTTGACAAAGATATTTCAAAGAACAGTGACCGCTCACTAAGAAACAATAACTACTTCATTGGCTATAATATGCCACGACTGGCATTGAATTATACTATTATTAACCGGGTGTGGTATATCTGGAAGATATATAGAAGTGTAATTCAATGTCTGTCGTGGCATATATCCAGAGAAGTAGTTGTTATTTGTTAGTGAACAGTCTCTGTTCTTTGAAAAAAAAATTAAGGCGCTTTACTTATACAGTGTGGAAACCACTTATGGAATAAAATTCTTTATGTCATTATTTTAGAAAATTATAAAAAATGCCGAGACACGTCAACTTTTTAATGGAGTTGTGCGTTATGTAAACATAAATTTAAATGTACAGGGTGATTCACGTAAGTATGCCATAGTCGGTGTTGTTTTTTTTTAATGAAACCCTGTAAATTTGCATATTTTTGAAATCCTCTTAATGAACCGATTCCAACAAACTAAATAATGTATGGTCAATTATGAATTATACAGGGTGAAATTTTAAAATTAATAATTTATTACACTTGAAATATTGGTACTTTTTTAAATTAGCTAAAAATGGATTTATCAAAAATCTAAACTAACTAATTATTAAACTTATTTGTATATTAAACAAAACCTGCTACGCCCATGAATTTTATCATAAATACCTAAAAATTGCCTAAAAACGCCAATAATTAGACAAAATCGGTACATAATGTGGATTGTTTTAAATCAGTAAATAATGTGGATTGTTTTCTATTCTGTCAGTTGTTGATGTGTTGACAGTTTATACTGAAAAAGTAAAATCTTTGTCAAACACTCTTTCCTTGTCGACATAACAATGAAATATTTAACTGAGACTCACCGAATTGAGATTTTAATGATGATCGTGTACGGAGATAACTGCAGAAGTCAAGTTGAAGTGACAAACTTATTTAATCACAGGTATCCCGAATTGCCTTATATTTCACAAAGTACTGTGTCTAAAATTCATGCACAATTCAGAGAACTTGGACATGTCAAACTATTGAAAAGAAAACCACACTTCGTTGAAGATTATGTGAAAAGGGATATTTTGTTAAGTTTCGAAGAGAGTACACGTCAAATTGCCCGTGAAAATAATGTTAGTCATACAACTGTTCTAAGATGTATTCATAAAGAAAAACTTCATCCCTACAAATTAACTTTTGTGCAGGAGTTAACAGAAGACGATAAATAAGCTGAACAGAAATGACCAGGAGTTAACGGAAGACGATAAATAAGCTGAACAGAAATGAGATAGCTCTTGGTACCATTCTTTTTTCCGACGAATCAACATTCACATTGAATAGAGAGGTAAACCGACAGAACTGTAGATATTGGTGAGCAGGGAATCCTAATTGGATGCGTGAGACACATATTCAGTATCCTCAAAAGGTGAACGTTTGGGCCGGTATCATAGGCGACCATATTATTGGTCCTATGTTTATAGATGGAAATTTGACAGCTGAAAAGTATTTAAATATGCTTAGAAATGAAGTTATTCCTGCGTTGGCAAACTTATATCCCAACGCAATAGATCCTAGCTTACCGAATGAAAATGTTTGGTTCCAGCAAGACGGGGCAACACCCCATTATGCTTTAATGGTAAGAACTTATTTAGATGAAATCTTCCCCAATAAATGGATTGGAAGAAGAGGTACTATTGAGTGGCCAGCTAGATCGACAGACCTTACGCCGTTAGATTAGCATTGTAGACCTCTAATAACTGTAAAAATATAAATTTCACCCTGTATAATTCATATAATTGACCATACATTATTTAGTTTGTTGGAATCGGTTCATTAAGGGCCAACTGCACCGCTGCTACTTAAGCATTTAAGTAGGACTTAGGAAATATGTGTGAGTGCTCCGCGTCGTAAGTCGTTCTTAACGTAAGTCGAAGTGTAGGTTCTACTTAAGTCCTACTTAGGTAAAAGTAAGGTTATGTCTTGGCACTTGGCAGACAAAATGTTCAAAATATAGAGAGGTTAGTTAATAAAATCAAACAAAATGGAATTAATAATGGATATAGAGCTTTTTGATGTCCTTTACAGAATAGAATTAATTTAATTTGGTGTTCCCAGTAATATAATTCCCAGACAAGATTTTTATAACACCCTATCGGAATATACATTTTTTTTAAGTTTCGATTACGAAAAGAAACAGTCAGATTTCCACTACCACTATTAAAAGATCGATAGTTTTATCCATGAACTGGGAGCCGCAGCTCTTCATTTACTTGATTATATTTGATATTGTTTATATTTTGAAGATAATTAGAAAAATTTTTACCAACTATAGAATTACAACCAAATCGTGACATTTCCAAATATTGAAGATTTGAAACTTCAAAATCGAAATAAATCAATAGGTATGTGTCCATAGCAACGTGAAAACAGCCCATGGTCTGTTATCAGTGTAATGTTGACATGATTGGGTGAAATTGTTCATATGATAAAAAATAAGGAAATTTTATTGGTTATTGGAGCTGTCAAAAAATTTTCATTCTCATTATCAGAATTAAGTGTCATATGTCACATTTCAATTTTTATCAAAATCCCTGTCCGCCTGTTCACATCCTGTCTTTAGTCGACTTAGCTAAATAAGACACGGTGCAGTTGAATTACACCAAGTTTTACTTAATGAATAAAGTTTGACTTATGACTAAGTATTACTTAGAAGAAGAAACGGTGCAGTTGGCCCTAAGAGGATTTAAAAATAAGCAAATATACAGGGTGTTTCATTAAAAAAAAAACACCGACTATGGCATACTTGCGTGAATCATAATATAACGTGAATCATTATATAACGCACAACTCAATTTAAAAGTTGACGTGTCTCGGCATTTTTTATCATTTTCTAAAATAATGACATAAGTGGTTTCCACACTTTATATACAATTGTTACAGTAAATTGCAATTAACTAAATTTGAGGCTAATGTATCTTTCAAACAAC
Source organism: Galerucella tenella (assembly GCA_910591685.1). Classification (NCBI taxonomy): domain Eukaryota; kingdom Metazoa; phylum Arthropoda; class Insecta; order Coleoptera; family Chrysomelidae; genus Galerucella; species Galerucella tenella. The sequence goes on from CAJUYH010004458.1 coordinate 45,510, forward strand.
CGCTTAAAAAATTTATTTAACCATCGATCACGCTGTGAATATTGAATCTTGGTCCATTGTTTTTGGAACTTTAGTTCTTTACGTCAGGTTATATTTGAGCGACCGGGGGTCGCGACGCAAAAGATCTGACCGTTACGCTCCGTTATGTTACGTTGCTTCGTTATGTGCCTTGCTTGCGTGCTTGTGCTCTCTCCTTAGTCTCTCTCTCGTTTACGAAGCAGCGATTCATATGCTCCGGCCGGGATTCGAACCCGGGGAAGGCGAGCATTCTACCACTGAACCACCGACGATATATTAAAATTCTATGCAAAGCTGGTATTCGCAGTGCTGGTGATCTACTTGAATTTGTTCGGATAAATGTTTATTATTATTTCCATAATTTTTTTGCGCAATTGATCTTTTTTGTTTATTTACAGCATCGGTTGTCAAAATGACATGAGGATTAAAGGGTCTAGCACATTTACTTTTCGAAATACAGGGTGTTGAAATTTTGAAAACTTGGAATGTTTTAATTCGATAACTTTAAAATGGATGGATAAATTGATTTGACATTTGGCAGGTTGTTTTTAAATATAAAAGGGCATATTTTGATAGAAATAG
>CAJUYH010004459.1:0-27205 GCA_910591685.1 Galerucella tenella
CAACATAAAACACTTATTTCAGAAAACATTGCAAGATGAAAACTTACCACTAAAATATGTTTTCAACAAAAAATATTCGATACTATTTCAAGTTTCAATTGACATGACTGTGATTAAAGACTAAGATGTTAATAAATGGTTGACAAGCTGGTAATGACACTTTACGTGAAAATATTGACTGAAGACGAAATTCTTTCTACAACAAAAAACGGATTTTAAAACCCACTTGGTATTTCTCTATTCCTAGAGGTACTTGTATCAAAAATAATTGTATTGACGTCTGTAGTAGGGTAGTCCACTTTCGTTTCTACAATGTTGATAACATATTTTAGCGTTCAAAAAGATCTTAAGCTGCTCTTGGACTATGTGACAGAGCGGAACTATCTCAAGGCATGTTATGACTGCGAGAATCTGACTGGCAGATAAACCAACGTCCAGTTGGATTTGCGGTCAGATTCGCACAGTGTAAACTCGCCTTTAGACTAACCTTTTATTGAAACCATATTTTTTCAAACATATTTCCCAAGATATCTATATACAAAGTTGAAATTTTTCCAGAATTGAAAAATAATGTGTAGAAAAATCTAATCTAAAATTGATTCTTATACATAGAAAATTGTAAAGTTGATAGAAAACCAAAAAAAATTATTCGTCATTAATTTTAAATTCTGGATTATATTAACTTTAAAAATATTATGCGATCTTCTCTCATTAACTTGCCACATTCTACAGTTAACCATTGTTTTTCCATCTTTTTCATTATTTCTTCTGCACCTTTTAACATCCTGTATCTCACAAACTAAGAAGGTTAGAGAAAAGTTGCATTTGGGTATTTTAAATATTTCTCAACGATCTATCATGCCCCTAATTTACGATACTTATTTACGGGACACCCAGTATACAATACAATTGATGAACAATCCTAATAAATATACATCATAATTTTAAGAGTAACAATAAACAACAATAAAATACAATCATTCAAGTATTTTTCGATCTTCTCCATTTCTTTTCTTCTCCGATTCCTGACGATATCATCTGGGATCCTAAAAAGAATAAGAGAATGAGTAAAATCAAATCAAACAATACAATGCAAATCAACAAAATCAGATGCTTCCAATTTCTAATACTCGTAACTAATAATGTTATTTTTCCACTACTAGCTGTGAAGTTGACAATTATTGTTTCTTCTTGCCAACTGAGAAGTTGAATTTCTCTATAAGTGGTTAATAATTTTCTATTATAAACCTAGGTCAATAATGGACATATTCAAATATTTTAAGAATTCAGGGATAGTAGTTCAACAAAAACTTGTGCAACATAATTTTGTATACCCAGGAGATTGTTTTTAACATATTTGCTGCTTGAAATTACCTATCAAGATAAAATTATTTGAATAAAAATGCCATTAGTATATAATTCGCGCTTAACCAAAATGACTGATGACATAACGAGTACGCTCATAGTATATCGAAAACTGACAGTGTACTTGTCAGTCAGACGACGGAGTAAACGCTTCTCGTGGTGCGTTTGTGAATTATTCTTAATTTTTGTCTTAAATTTGGCTAGTAGTGGAAAAAATTGTATACACACCATGGAGTTGAAGACCTCACACCTTATTCCGCTCGGTCAATAATTACTCTTCACCACCTTGGTGTACAATATACTATTTTCATCCATCAAATAATTTAGGTAAGCTAGGTGATGGAATTTTACTACAAAAAATTGGAAAAGTCAACGAAAAACTATTATTTGTTTCCACTTTTTTCTAGTTAGAACTTCAGATCTTTATGTTAGGTTGGAGCGAGGAAAAAATCTGACCGAGCGAGAGGAGTCGCGACGCAAATGATCTGACCGTTGCGTTACGTTTTTACGTTATGTGCCACGACTCGGCCGGCGAGCTAGTCTCTCGGCGCAAAATGTTGATTGTAAGCATACATTATATTATTAATTACAGTTAATAGAATACTTAATATGTAATTTGTGCCAATCAACTAAATGATAAGATTTTTATAATTAATACTAAGTACTGTATATTTTTGTTAAATGAAGTTTCATCCAGAGTAATAAAAAAATTCTTATATTAATATGTGTATTTATTTATTGATTCTAAAATTTTTATTACTGCTTAAAAGGAACTAAAGTTCTTAGCGTGTGTCCTGCAACACGTTCTTCATTTTTTTTATACGCGACGTTGGCTTAACTCTTCGTCTCACTTGTTCCTCAAGAATCTCTTAATTAGTTATTTAAAATTGAAGGTACATTAAGAAATGCACACCGGCCCCTTGTTGCCGATATTAATTTAACAGTGATATCAAGTATCACAGAAGTCCTGTCCCGAGCCAAATTATATATCATATCCGAAATCCAAAACGACATCAAAGGATCAAAGTCTTAACATCATTGAAAGTTTTCTGACGTAATTTACGATATATCTACAAGTTCGACTATAAACGTTGTTTATCATTTTAAGCCTCACACAATTTGATATTTAAAATATTTGGAAAATGAGGTATGTAAGTACATAGGTCGTATATTGTGACACAAGGACAGAAAATGATCTTCATTACCACGAGACTATTAGATACACGAACGAGCGTAACGAAGTGAGGGCAGATGATAGTCCAAGCAACGAATGAAAAATAGCGGAAATAATTCATGTAGAAGCCAATTTTGGCACATTTGTAGGGAAAGGTGTCCTTAACAACATACCAAAAGAACTGAGGGGTGGGGGTGAAGCTAAGAGTGCGGGGGGTCTCTAAAGGTACCTGAAATGTTTGTAGTAACAAATAATTTGTTGATTGTTGAAAATGAAGTAACTAGTGAATTAATGTTGTCGTCGACGGGGGCTCCGTTCGTACGTCATGAGCTGAGGCATCCACAGGCACCGGAGCAGGCAATCCCTGCTTTGCGCAAACTGCAGCGCACCCCACACCCAGTCGTGTATCGGCAAAAGATCATTTTCAAAACGGAGTCGGGTGCCACAGGGTCGTTGTCTTGATGATCAGGCGCTTTGTATATAGTATAGCCAAAAAAAGCTTCTCGCCAGCCTGTTCAATATCCTCAGGTAATGCTGAGGGATCCTTGAATATTGTTGAAATGTCCTGAGTAAGGCCAGTATTTTCTGTGAAGAGTTTAGCGATTCCCACTTTACTCTTCCCATGTATCGCTGAGGTGGTGTCGCATCCGGAGAACCTATGGAGAAGGGGAATCGTTTTGGCGATTGGAAGTTGTTAAAGTTGCCGCACTGAAAACGATTTGGTCTCCACATTCCCACAGCCTGGCTTCATGAAGTACATATTGATTGATTGTGGTGCCAATCCAATGAGGAGAACTATCAAGTCCACATCCTCCCCAACTATTACTACAGTTGGATGTACAGCAGCTTTATCCAACCCGCACCTCACAATAATGCCGTCAGAATCCCGGCTACTGTCATTTTCTCACTGAGCAAGTGAGTTACCCTTGTTTTGTTCCTTCCATTAGCAAGAAAATGCTCCTGTTGGACTGTGATGGCCGTGCTTTCATGAAAGTTGATGTCAACAGATGTTTTTGTGATCCTTCTTCGCTTCTGCTCCGCTCGTTTTGTGCTGTCGACATCACTATAACCATCAAAAACCACCATACAATTTTCACTGTAGTGTTTCTCCAACAGTTCACCTCTACCGTCTAAGGCTCCAACGACGCACACAACAATAGGCACACCAACACCCCCCTTAATGCCCTCCTTCCAAAATATACTTCGAAATAATTTTATATCAACACACGAGCATTGATTTATCCATGTACAATATTTCGCAACAAACAAATTTTGAATTTTTGTATCATTACCGTATTGTTATTGTTGAAAAATTAATTATTTAATTTTTAAATAATGAATATTCAAATACATGCCTAACCTGTCTTCGCTATGATTCATATTTGGAACAAAGGGCGGTAAACAATAAACAATTCTTTTTTAACAAAAAAATCGTTGTTTTTTTTTTCAATTTTCCATCTTCCGCCTCCATATCTCCTTAAGCATTGATCCTACAAAAAAAGTGTTTGGGAACTTTTTTATAGAGAATTTTATGTAGATTAATTCAGTATATAAACTTTCACGCGCTAGGGGCATTATTTTTCGAGTTATTAACAAAAAACTGAAAAAAGCGACCTTTAGAGACCCCCGCACCCTTAGCTTCACCCCCCTCAGTACTTTTGGTATGTTGTTAAGGACTCCTTTCTCTACAAGTGTGCCAAAATTAGCTTCTACATGAATTATTTCCGCTATTTGGTATTTTTCGGTATTCGTTGCCTGAACTAAGAAGGGCACTAATAGTACACGATACACTTACTCACGGTATGTTCTTGCGCATGTAGCCGACAGAGTGTGACGTCATGTGGGAATCTCAATCAGTGATGTACAATGCTAAATATATGGGAAATACTCTGTGTTTAATTTTCATGCATATTTCCACTTTATGAATGATTATTTAAATTCGACATGGTTTTTCAGATATAATATGAAATATTACTTTATTATCAGTAACTTAGTGACTGATGCTGGGAGTTAACAATGTACAAAACGTGTATAAATATGTAGGTAATATATATTTTTTACCTTTTAAAAAGATTTGAAACAGAAATATTTATCGGTGGGCAAAATTAAAACACACCATTATATTATAAATATTTTATATTTCATATTTCTACCATTATATTTTATTTATTATACAAGACTCCTTAACAAAGGTGTCATTGGGATACGAAACGAGCCAAAGGCGAGTTTCGTATGTTTAATGCGAGTGTATTAATAACCATTACATGAAACTTGCATACACTATTTTTTCTACGAAAAAGAAATTTGATTTGATTAATAAAAAAAATTAAAAAATATTAAAAAAATGCACAAACCTTGGACATTAAGTATTTTTGGTCTGGCGCTCGACATTTATTTTGGTCTTTTCTCGACATTCTCAGAAAATATTGGGTGTGCCTACTTGGTTATTTAAAAATCCAGATTTCTATTGGTCAAATTTTCAGTTTCATAATGAAAATCAGTGTTATAATGAGTATCATTATGAAACTGAAAATTTGCATTTAATTAATAATTTATAGTATAGGAGTAGAAAAAGCTTATATTTAGAATCATTCAGGATCACATTTTTACAGTGAGACAGTTAATTGAAAAAAATGGTAAAAATAATATATATGTTGCGTTTTTGGATATAGAGAAAGCTTTTGACAGTGTCCCCAGACTGCAAATATGGGCTAGTCTGAAGAAGAGAGGAGTTGACCAGAGTTTAATAGAGAGTATAATGAGTATATACAAAAATACGAGAAATTATGTAAGAACCGGAAACCTACAATCTGAAGAGTTTACTACGCAAGAGGGTTTAAGGCAGGGGGGAGTCTTGAGTCCTACACTGTTCAATGTGATAATGGATGATATAATAAAAGAGGTGAAAGATCAAGTAAAGAAATTCACAGTGGGTTATAGAAATATGGAGCTTATACAGATTTCTGAATGCGCCTTTGCTGACGATTTGGTGATATATGCTAAAAACGAAAAAGATCTTCAAACAAATCTAGACACCTGGAAGAAAGCTCTTCAAAGTAGGAACCTAAAAATAAATGCAGAGAAAACAAAGGTAATAGTAATAGGGCAAGAAAAGAAGAATCTCGAAATACAGCTAAACGGAGAACAGGTACAGCAAGTGGATACATTTAAATATTTGGGAGTGAAAATAAATAAAGAAGGGAATAATAACGCTGAAATTAATGGACGCATTAAAAGTGCCCTCAATCTGTATTATGCAATAAGTAATACTTTCATCCGCAAGAAAGAAGTGTCAAAAAGAACAAAAATGACAGTCTATAAAACCGTTTTTAAACCAATTTTAACGTATGGGAGTGAAAGCTGGGTTCTTACGAAAGAGACAAAAAGAAAATTACAAGCGGTTGAAATGAAGTATCTGAGAGCAGTATTAGGAATCACAAGAAGGGACAAAATTCGAAATGATTATATAAGAGAACAGCTAGAAGTAGAACCACTGGGAAAAAGCATAGAAAGGAATCAGTTAAGGTGGTATGGCCACTTAGTACGCATGAAAAACAAACAACAGGCAAAAGTGATATGGCAAATAAAAGCATGTGGAAAGCGACCAAGGGGAGGACCACGAAAAACCTGGGATGATGCAGTAGCGGAAATTCTGAAAGAGCGTGGACTAAATCGGCAGGAGGCGAAGTTAAAGGCTGGTAACAAACGGGAATGGGCTAAATTTGTAAACAATTGAAAACACCTTAACACCTTAGGGTATATTAAGGTTCTGATTATATATATATAATATATATATTGAAATTTGTTAATTTTGACATATTGTTGTCCAGTTTTTTCAGGCAGTTTTGAAAACTGATTTTCCTATTAATTTCCCTCAATCGTTACAAAACAAAAATAGCCTTATATTATAAAACAATATTAAATTAATGGGTAAAAAAATTCCAAATAAACGAATCACCTCACGTAAAATTGAAATTTCAAGCTATAACAACACCTTGTATTGCATGAAAACACAATGAATCGAAAGACTGGTGAGAGGTGGGTGTAAATTTCTGGTTCCCGCGTGACGTAACTGCGCGGCTCGGACGCAATTTGGAGTAGAAATCAGCATACCGTGAGTAAGTGTATCGTGCTAATAGTACAAGATTCTGAAGGAATAGACCGTATCCTGGGCAGATGTTGTGTATCCATCATTAGTTTTTTCAATGAATTTGATAGAAAAATAAAGAAGCTGGCAAGATTTTCTTTTTATTTTTAAAAGCAAAATATACATTCCTTGAAAAAGAAAACCCACCAAAATGAGTATTCATTCCTAAAGAAATATCTTACAAGCAAAGTTTTGGAATATTTACGTACAATTTAATATTTTTTCTAAATATATCCAGTAGAATTTCATTTTATTTTTATATATAAACGCAAAATATGCTCGTATAAATGCGGGACAACGGACCGCTTTAAGCAATAAAATCCCCAGAAAAGCTTAATATTTTTTATTTTAAATATACCATTTATGCTTTTACATAATAAAAAAATCAGAAACTCAGGTATAAGCTAGATATATTAGAATTTGGTGCCCAGAAACTCCAAGTAAATGACTTCACTAAAGTACATTTAAAAATACCAACCACGTACCCATAAAATACATTTATCATTTCATAAATTTTCTCCCTATTCTCCTTGTCATCTGATGAGAAAGTGTTTTACCGCAGATAAGTCGCTGTGAGAGATTGAGGTGTGTAATGTTTGTGAAAAGATTAGATTTTTGCTGCTGAGGCATTAAACTGCAAAAATTTTTCCGGATACGGAATATAAAAGGAAGCAATAGGGAGGAGGTATTAAAAAAATATGTTCGTCGTTTGCAGAGTTTTATGGTATTTTCAAATCTTTTGTCGAATAGTATATGGTTCTTAAAATTATACCGTAAATAAATAGCGTAAATTAGAGGCATGATGGATCGCTAAGAAATATTTAAAATACCCAAATGCAACTTTTTTCTAACCTTCTTAGTTTGTGGGATACAGGCTGTTTAAAGGTGCAGAAGAAATACACATTTTATTTCATTTCTTCTCGGATGATGAAAGTACAAATTCAAAATTTTGTGTGGGCTATTGTCTTTTCAAAACACATCGACAGTATCAATTATGTAAAATTCTAAAAAGCCAGTGGCGTGGTACGAGGGGTTCGTATACTTTTATTGTACCATATTTTTGAAACACTTTGTATTTAGACCTAAAGACTTCTGTATTTAAATTTCGTACATAAAAGGTACTCTTAGCTAAACTCGATAGAACTCCATTTTCAAGATTTTTCACTTTTTATTAAAGTGAGACACTTTTTTCAGTTGTTTTTTCTTAAATAAATTTGTAGTACCCACTTGAAGATCACTTACAAATAATTTAAACACAAACGTTTCTTGTGAGTTTGTAATTCATATTTATTTAAAGGAAGATAAAGTGCTTAGAAAATATTAACGACTATTACAAATTTATTGTTTAAAAACATTACAACTTAACAAAGTGTCTTACTGCAATAAAAAGTTAAAAATATTGAAAACGGAGTGTTCTATCAAGTTTAACAAAGAGTACCTTTTATGTAGATAATTCAATAAAGAATTGCAGACAAAAGACTTTTTCTCTCAATACAGGGTGTTTCAAAAATTTTGTACAATAAAAGTTTACGAACCCCTCATATTTATTATATTTCTTAACTATCTATTATGCCTCTGATTTACGGTACTTAATTACGGGACACCCAGTATATCACTTTGCTGTTCTGGATGGATTTTCGTGATCAGAATATACAGTGTGAAGCGAATAACGAATAAATTAGGGCGTGTTGGGATAAACGCTTGGACACGTGAATTATCTTATTTTAATGTTAATTTTTGTAATAAATCTGAAAACACTTAATATTTCCGAAACAGATGAAGATAGGTATAGGACGCGATTTTCCTATATAACGCCCTCATTTATTCGTTATCGAACTTATTCCTTTTGGTTGTTCCACACTGTCTATATACAGGGTGGACAAATGAAGCCGGTAGTTTTGTTCTAATAGATCATTTCGGCCTGAAAATGCGTAACATGCTGTTCAGCTGTTACCTTTTCGTCTTAAAACTATTTTATCTACATCTGTCATGTAACGGTACGTACGATTTGACACTATTTTCAGTGTCATAATGACGTATATTACCGCACTTGTGCCTTTTTGATTACATTACTGCACTAGTGCGATAATAAGAATCTAGAAACGTATTGATACCAGAATTAAATATTTAAAACAACACTGGAAGCTGCATTTTCAATTTCCGAAAGGAGATTGTCTAAGCTTGAACTAATTTTCATAGATTTTTGTTCATTCAACTTTGATGACCAATTTATTTTATTTCCACAGCTTTGTTTGTCTTTGTTGCTATGGTCACAAAATATGATACACAGTACCTACCTTCCTTATGTTTGCAGTCAATTTTATTAAAAATACGTTGGATTGAAATTTTTTTTCAATTTTATAATATAGATACTGTTAATAATACTGATAAACAGTTGTAGATAAAATTTTATACGTTACACGTGTGATATGAATTATTAACGCACTTATATGATTACATATAAACTTCACATGCGTGCGTTAATAATGTCCATATCCCACTAATTACGTAAATAACTATTATTTATTGAATAAATAAAAATAAAACATTAATTTTTATCAAATTCCCCTTCCATTTTTGTCTGTCGATGTTCGAAATTTCAATTTTCGAATAGAACTCTTCCTTTCCTCTAACTGCCAACTTAAAGGCAACATTTAATTTATATTTTCTCTTTCATTTTTGGTGAACAATTTTTTATTGTCTGATTGGTAAGTTAATTATTGTATTTCCCTAAGATTACTTTCTAGTGTAGTGCTTACAGCTTATTTATATTTATTGCTTATTTGCTAATTTGCATTTTTTATATATTCATAGAACCAAACGAATAGAATAAAACAGATCACTGGTAAGTTGTATTTTAACACATGGAATTTGGGTTTCGTATGCGCTATAGCATAAGCTCCTTTTTTACAGGATCTGTTCTATTTATTCGTTCCTTCCTAATGTATTTTACCAGTTCCTTATCCCTGTTTTCTCTCTTTTCCGCAGCGCTGCAGCCGGCAAGTTTTACCTCACAAGGCAAGTTACACCTTCAAGGCAAGTTTCAGTCAAGGCAAGTTAAGTCAAGGCATCTTCAAGCAGCTCTGTCCGCATTTTTGTTCCTGTCCCGTGCACGAGGTCCACAGTCTGTTTTATTATATTATTTTAATATAATGTAGATTTTAACAAATTAAATTGTTTTATTTCTTCATTTCGAAAAAAAAGGTATTAGGAGACAGCCATCAAACACATAATATGAGGTTAGAAAACTATTCGACTTTACAAAGAATAAACTAGGCATTCAGATTTATTAGTCGCCCTAGGTTACAAAACGTATCGAGATCTAAACTGTTTTCGAAATTTCGTAATTTAAACAAAACTCGATCGCTCTTTGAACCTTTTTTTATTTCTCTCGACTTCTTTTGTCATTTGTCTAGGGTGTACTAAATTCAAAAGGTCTACACAAAACAATAAGTTCAGTCGACGACCCTTTTTCCTTGTATAATATGATTTATGTTCGTGCTGGAAAAGTAACCGTTCTGTTATTATAAAAAAAGAGGCAACCCCAGGGGGATTTAGAAATTGAAAATTGAAAAAAGTTTCAACAACGCTTCTCGAAATGTAGATGCGAACTGTACGACGAGGTGGTTATCACAAAACTTACTTTAAAGTGGTTCTGGAAGTTTTCATATAAATTATTTTATGTTTTCAAATAAAAAACTACAAAACACACGTAATGTATTTTCAGTTACAGCAAAGGGTTTCATCTCAACTGAAAACTGCTGATTTTTTTTTCATGTGTACCTTACAGTATGTAGATTAATATAAAGAAAAAGTTTACCAGTCTATCGATTTCCCAAATTAGAAAAAAAATCAGAAAACTTTTTTCTCGAAATTTTTCAATATTTCGCGGTAGAGGAAAATAAAAAACGATCAAGATGTATAAGTGAAAATGTATAATAGATGATTAATATACACATAGATTCAAAAGTTTTGCATCACCCTAAATCTCCGAAAACAAATGTGTTCATTATAAATGGATCAGAGATTAATCAAATAATTAGTTTCAATTTAAAAAAACGTGTATATTTGTCAAAAATTTTTATTATCCAATAATAAACTTGCTTTGAACATAAAAAGTATTCTTAGAAATTAAATAAATTAAATACAAATTGATTTTTTTTAAAGAAAAGGTTAAGTGAGAACCTGCATGAGAACTTTTAATAAAGAGTATTTCCACCTCTAGAATTTATGCAAGCTTGAAGTCGCCTGCCCATGCTGTTTACCAAATAATTGATATACTGTTGAGGAATATTTCGCCATTCTTCTTGTGCAGCATGAACAAGCTCTTGTACACTCCTGGGTGGATTTCTACGTGCTGCCACTGCCCTGGCAAGCATGTCCCAAGCATGTTCTATGGGATTCATGTCAGGAGATAGGGCAGGCCAGTTCAAACGATTGATCCCTTCAGTTTCAAGATACTCATTCACAGCTCTGGTCCGATGAGGTCGGGCGTTATCGTCCATAAAAACGAAGGAATTGCCAACAGCTGCGCGCCATAGTCTCACGTGAGGATATAGAATCTCTCTGAGATACCTAACACCAGTCATCGTTCCCTCCACATGAATTAATTCTGTGCGATCATTTAACATGATACCAGCCCAAAACATAGCACTTCCTCCTCTGAAGGGCGGCACGGGGCGAGCATGGGCAAGATGAGCAACTCTCGTTGGATCCCGCCACACAAGTATTCGATGGCTATCTTGTACCGAACAAATCCTTGTCTCGTCAGAAAAAAACACCGAATTCCAAAATTCTTCAGGCAAGGCCGCGTGTTCTTGAGCCCACTGTAGTCGGCGAACTCTGTGCTCAGGTTGTAGTCTGGGCACTCTTATTGGTCGGCGACACCTCAAACCTGTCGCAAATATTCGTCTTCGTAATGTCGAGATCGATACTTGAACTCCCAACGCATGTCTCATATCTCTTTGGAGTGCTGGTATTGCCATGGTCGGGTTTCTTCGGATAGTTAAGTGGATGGTTCTGCCGCTGATTAGTAACACGCCTTCTACCGCTTCTAGGTCTATCACGAAGAGAATTGGTCTGGAGATACCGGCTCCATACACGAGACAGATCACTTTACCAAACGCCAACTCTGTTTGCCACGAACCTTTGAGAATGACCTTCTTCAACTAAAGCCACTATTCTTGCACGGTCAATCTCACTTATGACTTGACGATTCATGTTTGCACTTAAAATCGTAAAAATCAAATGCCTTGAATGTTAAAATGATCGCACTGAAAATGTTATCTTACAAAAAAAACTGTAAACATCTGTATATTGCAAAAATGGAACATATTGAAATGGTAAACATTGATGAACAAGCCAACAAAAATTTGTTAGCGAAAAAAAATTCCTTCGCATCCGAAGAAGGTGATGCAAAACTTTTGAATCTATGTGTATAATTTAAGATATAATTTTTTTCATACCTTTTTCCAATAAAAATATGTTAAAATCAATTTATCACCTTTTATTTATTATTTGCAACCTTAACTCTCACCAAAGATTGAAAAAAATTCTGATTGAATATTTATATTTTTTTCCGCCGTGCAGCAGATTCGTGCGGATGCGGAACACATACTTAGTTTACCGAATTTTTTACGGACAAACCATTGATCGGACGAAAAAAACGCCAGAGACCTTTTTTATTGCAAAACACTTTCCCTACACGATGGTATTTTTTATTCTTCTCTACCTTCCTACCTGCGTGAAATATTGAAAAATTTCGAAAAAAAAAAGTTTTTGGTTTTTTTTTCTAATTTGGGAAATTCCTTTATATTGGCAAGTGTATAGGCCAAGACTCACCGAACACACACTCTCTTATCGACGATAACTCCGGACACTCGCAAAAGACATGCCTGACAGTTTCATCTTCCTGCTCACACATCCTGCTTAGAGGTGTGTCCACTAGCCCCAGTTATTTCCGTATAGTTGACAGTGGCTAGTCAGAAATCCTACTGTTAAACGTAGGTTTTTCCTGGTCATCGCCAAATATTTCTTCAGTGCCAACTTCCCAGGGTCGCCCAGGGTGATTCTATAGCAAGACTGCATTCTTTGATTCCATCCCATCTCTTAAGGGAATGAGCACGGGTGTAACGTTTGGCTAGTTCCTCAATTGTCGAAGTCGTTAGGCCGTAGGTGTCACTGGGTCCTAAAATTTTTGGTCCAGCCACTTCCCTGGCTAAAGAATTGTCAATGCGATTACCTTTACTCCTGTCGTGCCCTTTAACCCACCTCAGGATAATATTGTTATCTGCCGAGGCGTTAGCTAAATCTTGGTGACACTCTAGTACTAGCCCCGATACAAGACGTGTTCTGTTCAAGGCTAATAGGGCTTGTCTACTATCAGTGCAGATTGTTATGTGTTTGCCAGAAATTCCTTTTCTGGCTAAATTTCTTATCAAAAACCGTAATTGAATTGCCAGCTTTTAATGTACAAACGTATTCAACTCTGAAAATATCGCTCCAGCATCAAGGGAAACCGTCAACTCTATTCCGAAAGAGTTATTACCTCCTTAGCCACAGATTTTCCGAACAAGTTCGCTTAATACTGAAAATATTAATTTACTCTAATAACCTATAAAATTAATGACTCTTAAGATACAGTCTCGGCGAACGTAGAATGAGCAAAAGCTAAAATCTGAGAGAAGTAACGTGCTGCCAAGGAAATTGCCTCTCGAAAATTTATTACGAGATCAAAAATAGTAAATAGATTCAGTATATCATCGAGGTGAATACAAGAAAAGCCATTTGGTGCAGTGGTGTTGAAATATCACGAGTCGAAATATAAATGAATGGTTTTTGTTGCTTCAAAAAAAAAACAAAGGGATGTGAGAAAATCTATAGTGGTTGCGGTTGTAAAATGATCTACTTTTTCACTGACTGAGATTATAAAAAATAATGTATCTTTATATTCACTGATAGGACGTCCAGTATATATATTTAGTTTATCTAAGACAGACTCTACTACTTGTTTCCTGGTACAAAGCTGTCAAACGCGTGCTAACTTTTTTACCAAATATCGTTCATAAAAAATAATAACAGATTTTAAAAGGTCGTTTAAAAATAAGTTCAAATGCACTTTTAATTTTCATAAATTCGACTGGTTTAATAAAAAAAAATGGATAGTTACATTTGTATATTGAAAAATTCTTAGCCTACTATAGAACCAAACAAAATTTCAATATCAAAATATTTTATTACTCAACATATTCTCCTCTTAATTGGATACATTTATTACAGCGAACCTGCAACGTCTCTAGACCTTTCAAAAAAAATGTTTCTTCTTGCTCTGCAAACCAGACCTCCTCAGCTTTTATTACCTCCTCGTTGGAAAAAAATTTACGACCTTTTAAACTATTTTCCAGTTGAGGAAAGAGATGATAGTCGGACGGAGCCAAATCTGGTGAATAAGGGAGGTGTTCTAGTAATTCAAACCCTAAATCACGAATTTTTTGCATGGCAACATGGGTCGTTGTGCTGCAAAAACAAAACACCTTTGGATAGCTTTCCGCGTATTTTCTCTTTAATTTTTTCCCGTAGAGTGGTCAGTAATATCGAATAGTAATCGCCGGTTATTGTTCCACCCTTATCCAAAAAATCAATAATGAAAACTTCATGGCACTCCCAAAAAACTGAAGCGAGAACTTTTCCAGCAGATTTTTGGACACGAAACTTCTTAGGTCTTGGAGAGGACGAAGGACATTGATCACCAAGGGTATTAAGCATATCTTCGTAACTTTACTTACCTCTTAACCCTTTTAAATACAGGTACTTGATGATGGCTAGATACTCCAATTTTTCGATTTTCACAATTTCGGTGGACATCTGTTTTCTTTCAATTTATTGCATAACTCTGGTTTACTTTGTTGACGTCCAACTTCACAATGACACTTGTTGTGATTAGACGCACAATATATTGTATTTTCTATAACTTTTATTTTATAAAATTCTGACAAGTATATTATTTGACATTAATACATTCCAATAATATATATAAAGGATATTAAATCTTCTTGTTGATAACAATAATCAGTTTTGTTTCTCTGTAATACGAAAGTTTTTTATTAACTATTAATTACATTAATTACAAAATTACCTGTAATACGAAAGAAACAACAATTAAAGTTTATTATTATCGTCCTTCGCTTCTCTTAATTAAAAATCTCAAAATTTATTCAATTTTTCACTGATTGACGTATTGACGTCTTATTCTCGAAGCTTCAAAATTTTGCAAGTCATCTTCTCTATGGTTTCATCTGGTGGGGTTAATATGAAGCGCGACAAATTTGAATGAAGAAAGTACTTTCTTTACATATATATATAAAACAAAACAATAATCTCTAACAACTAGAATGTGAGTTAGTGTAGATTAAATAGTTAAGTATTTTCTACAACACTTCTAATGAGTTATTATTGTTCGTTGCTATGGTAACGCAATATTTTGTTTATGCATGGAACTGGTCTAGGCTAACTAGATATCAATACATCCTCGTATGTTTAAAAAAGTCGAACTTCATTTTCATACCACTTTCGAATACTTTCAACCACGTACGAGTTTAAGAAAACTAAGTGCATTTGAACATATTTTTTAACGACCTCTCCAAATCTGTTATTATTTTTTATGAACGCTATTTGGTAGAAAAGTTAGCTCGCGTTTGACAGTTTTGTACATTAATTCCTATGTCGCATCTTATAAATAACACATTGTATAGATACATACAGACAATATGGAGAACAGAACAGAAACTTCCATGCTAAATGCTAAAACGCTTCCATCTTATCTACTGTAAATTTTTCCCTTCAAAAATGATACACGTTGAAAAATATCTCATCCAAGTCACGTTTTTGTTGAGAATTCTACACCGAGAGTCAATAAAATCGTTTATATTACATTTCCAATAAAAGATTGCAAAGGTTAAACTTAATGCTGCTACTAATTGGCTGATCAATTTTAAGCGCCCTACTACATCTACCGTGAATAAGAAATGAAAAATGTTTCTTATTAAGTAGTTTGTTGGAGAAAATCCTCCGGAAAGGACAGAAAATATCCCGAAAATGAAAAATGGGGGATAATTATGGAACGAGGTGGGATTATTATGTCGACAACAGCACGTTGGGTTTCTATACGATTTTTGTAAATAACATTTTGGTAAAATGTGATGATACTTTGACAGTTTTTGATTAGAAATAGATCTTCATGCAAATTATTTTAGTCTGTACCTGTATCTGTAGGATTTTGAAGGGTGGGTGCCCCCACAGCATATAGGCGTCCTTCTGAGGTTCAGACTACCTTCTAGCTCGTCATCCAGCCTACTTGTTTGAAGTAGGCGATAACGTCGCCGGAAGTAGGCTCCCTCATGCTGGCTTGTGGTTAGCCTGTACTCGCCGAATACAGAAAACCTAAATTGAGAGAGTGTCGGACATTCACAAAGAATGTGTTCGACAGTCTCATCTTCCTGTTCACATCCTCCACAAAGTGAAGTGTCAGACAGACCTAGTCTGTAGAGGTGTTTTCGTAGGTGGCAGTGACCGTTCAGAATACCCGTGGCTGTCCGAAGATTCTATCTGTTCATAGTCACGTATTTTTTGGCTACTTTCCTGTCCGGATACTGCAGCAGCTCCTTGGTAACCCTGCAACCTTCTGCATTGTTCCATCTACCCTTAAACTTTTCAAGGGAGTGTTCCTTTATTAGGTCAATCATAGCTGACGCCGACAGACCAATGCAAGTGCCAAGAGTTTTTGGGAGGCTGCTTTCCTGGCTAGTGAGTCGGCAATGTGGTTAGCCTAGAGTGACTTCGTTGTTGCTACAGGCTTCGATCAGGGACAGGTTAGGTCGATGTGATACGTGGTCTGTTCAGGGCTAGTAGTGCTTGTCTACTATCCGTAAGGATGTGAATTTTATCACCTGTGGTGTTTCTTTTTGTAATCTCTTTTGCGGCGATGTAGATAGCAGTGAGCTTTGTTTGAGCAACGCTGACATTACAGCCCATCGCCCTTTTAATGTTTAGATTCAGAGATCTGGAGTAAATTCCACATCCTGAGCCCATATTGGTTTTAGAGCCATTCGTGAAGATGCGGATTACTCCTTCTTCTGATGTGTCTTGTGTGTTATATTTAATGATTACCTTGTAGGGCCTATGGAAGGCATATTGTGGTGAGATTGGTCTGTATTGCAGACTTTAGATTAGAGTTGACGTGTACAGAGGCGTTACACTACAGCGCTGAGTCGACGCGATTTGAGCTAGTCTTAATTGAGCTGTCTCGAAAGTTGAGGTGAAAACAGTCCAAGTTTTTGGAGGTGGTTTATGGGAATTGTACTCTTGAATATTGACATTCCTGGTATTACAGAATCAACGATTAATGCTATTTTTATCGATAGAAATTGTAACAATAAACACGTCAACATTTTAATCTGGATAGCCAGGAAGTAACATTCTTCCAGTTTCCATTAGATTACCCCGAAACATTATAATTTATAACCGATAAGGGAAATTAACTCTCCTTATTTCCGGTGCATGCGGAAATGGCGAATGTATAACTTACGAATGATAATTATAACGCAATCCTTTGGCGGTGCGTAGGATTCAATGTTGATATTAAACTAAAAGTTTACGGTGTAACTTTATAAATGGATAACTAATCCGCACCGTTATAGTTTGCCAAAGTTTCTCACTCGGAGTATGTAGAAGTGTATATCTTTGTTTATGAAAAGTAAGTATGAAGGTGGAAGTTTAACAATAGCTGAATATTGCCTATATTCCAAGTATAACAAAGTTTATTGATATTAGTAGATGTACTAAGACACTTCTACGTCACTACTTCGACAAACCTCCGCTGGTAGCGCTGAGTGTGGAACTGTGGGTGCATGCAGAGGGATAGAGAGACAGAAATGGGTGGCGAGCTTCACTCTTTATAGATAACTGAGTTAGATAACTCGTTTTTACAAAACTTAATCTTATAAGTATTATCACATAATGTTACAAAATAACGAGAATCTGCCTACACCAATCTATTTTCATACAAACAAGATTTTCTCATTAATATTTATGAATTCTGATAACAACAAAAACAACTGGTAGAAATTTTGTTTTCGCATGTAATATAATAGATTTTATCGCCAACTGTCAGTAAAGCCGCCAATTATCAGATTGATTTCTGGAAGTAAACAAACAGTTTACCTTCCTTTACTTTATCTGCCGCATTTGGGGCAGGTAATAGATATTTACGTAATTAGTTATGAAAAGAGCGATATTGTTCAACAAGCGTAATATTTGCCAAAACGAGCGCTAGCGAGTTCGGCAAATTACGCGTGTTGAACAATGTCGCTCTCTTCATAACGTGTTTACGTACAACGTTTTATCTAATTCCGCGCTTTCATAATATTCAATAAAATCTTCAATTACAATGATAATATAGAAGTGGAATCAAATGGTGTTAGAAGTATTGTTACTATGATGTATTCACCCAGAAAATTGACTTACTTTAAATAACTGTGTCCTGAATAATGTTTTCAATGTTTATAAATCTCAAAATACTATTGAATTAAAATAATGGGTTAATTGTACAGTTTAAATAATGAAATAATTGTCAGTGTTGACAGTACCTACCTAATTAATAAATTATTCTTTGAAACTCATGTGGTATCTCTATGTTGAAACACAAACAGTTACGTAAAGTTTTTACATAACTACTTTTCATAACTGATTTATGAAGGTTATGAAAAAATGTGACGTTAGCAACGTCAAGGAGTGACGTAAAGTGTCACATTTGATAGCGGAATTAGATAAAGTAATTTTCTACTAACGTGCGGAAAGTGAATCTTTTCCGCACTAAAAAGCGTGCGGAAAGAGTCACTTTTCCGCACTAGTGCGGAAAGTAAATTTATTGACATTTGAGGAATATACTGACATTTGAATATTCAAAATATGTATTTTGTATATCCAAGTTTACCAAATGACTGAAAAATTAATAAATTTATTATAATGAACACTGGCCGAACTCGCTAAAGCGTCGTTCGGCCATCTGCAATGGCGTGCGGAAAAGTATCACTTTCCGCAATTGTTAGGTAAACTACTATTTACTTTGACATTTCTCGAAAATCATCATCTGTCATCTGTTAACTTTCATAATGCTTCAGGGTGTACCTTCAATTTAAATATAACAAATAAAAAGTAAATTTGTTCTGTATTTGCTGTTTACTTTGTCATAATAAAATGCAATGAAATATGCCTCCGTTTTTTATATTCTGAATTCTGAACAGTTGGCGATAAAATTTTGTATGCACCACGTCAGAAAAGTGTCTTTATCGGACTGGCCTGTTATTCGCCTCGCTCGTCTCATAATTTCAGACTCGTCCGATAAAGAATCACTTTACTGCTTTGGTACATATCTAAATAAATATTTGTAGAATTGGGGTCAGAAACTTTCTGTTATCCAAAAAAATTGCCAGAATTCATGATACAATCTACTGACATGCTGTCACCTGACATTTCAATCAACCTAGCGTGGCAGAAACCAGCAGAAACTAGCACTCCATATAAGCAAAGATGTAAAATGACCATTTCATTAATTTAACGTCAATATGTTTACGACACATTTCAATACCCGATGGACCTCAAATCAATCCTTAATTAATTGCATCCAATAAACTCTCAAGATTAATAGTGGGTAATTGAAGCTAATAATTAAGATTACTTAATATCTCCGGTAGATTTAGTGTGTTCAATACGCGAGGCAGACGTAGGATGTGTCAACGTTCAGCGATCTCGACCGCTCGACAAAGGAGATTCGCGATTTTGCCGAACACTCAGGGAGCTTCCAGACGAGACACTTTGTGGCCGGCTACTAGTGTCTGAAAAGAATCGCGCGGCTAAAAATACATTAAACACCATGTAATCCAGTCATTTAAGCTTAAATTAGGTAAGAATCGCGGAATTCGAGATACCCAGCTGTAAGTCTGTAAGTACTTGTATATTGATACCCTAAAAGTTGTCTCAAAACCTACATATGGTAGGGTGTACGCAACTATTAAATTTCAAGGTCAAAGGTCACAAAAATCGTTTTTTGCGCTTTTTTGTAAATATCTCATATCCTATGGGTTTTTTGCTATTTGTATTTATTATCAATAGTGTAGAATACAAAATTCTCTACAAATTTTGTTTGAAAAAATTTTTCATACGGTGAACCGTTTTCGAGATAGAGGGCAGAGAGCGCGCGGTCACAGCATCACTTCAGGTCAACCGGTGCCTCCGGTCAAAAACGCGCCATATATAGTTGATGAATTATCGATAAATCAATGATTATAAATATTTGTCAATTTTTATTAACTATTATATTATATTTTATCATTTTTTCCTAACCTATCCACTTTTTATTCAGTATTAATTTATTTAACAACACTTACCTGCCCATGTAATTGCAGAATTGTTAATGAAAATATAGGAATTATATTTGAATTTAAACCTAATTAATATTAATAACTTCTTACATGATAAAAAAAAACAAATAAATTATGAATTTATCTTATTATCTTATATTTATTAAAAAATATCATTCAATACATTTATTTTTATCAAAAGTAAAAAAATGGAATAAAGGGTACAAAAACTACAATTTGTAATTTTAATCATCTTCTTCCTCTTCATCGTCGTCTTCCGGCTGCTGGTAAATTTCAAACTGGTCTTCATTATCGTCTTCAACGACATTTGTCTCAAGTTCTTCCATGATTTCGGGGTCAAAAGTTCCATCTTCGTTAATGTCGCTCTGATATGGTATGGCATTGAGACAAGCTTGCCCATTACATTGGCCACAAGCTAGAGAGCATTGCAAGCCCGCTTTCCTGCATCCGCATCGCGAACCACAACCACTCTTCCAGTTGCAGAAAATTGTATTTGTCAAATGTTCTGGAGCAGGTGGTAAAATTGTCATGATAGGCTCCAGAAAATCGTTTCGCATTGCCCAACCCCATACCTGGGGCTCCAAATCATGCCCTAACCAAGTTTGAACTTGACAATATACACGTTCGAAATGTTGATGAGCAGCTGCACTTGTTGGTGGAATATTTGAAAGCTGCACAGGTTTATCAAGTTTTGTAGACTTGACGTAATGCATATAACGAAGATGATCGAGACTTTTCACAGATTTCGGAGCATTATAGACTGCCAATAAGGTTTGAGTTCCACTCTCTATAATAATCTCTGGGCCGAACAATTTTCTTCCTCAAATGCTGCAGCTAGTTCATCCAAATTTGTCAGTTTCTCAAAAACTTTTAAAAATGATTTTTTTCCCTTTTTAAAAAGCGCAGAAGTTGTGTCACATCCACTTAATGCGTGCAGAAATAAAATATGTGTTATGGAATGAGGATAATTATCAAAACTTTTAGTCGAGTATATCTCCGTTTTTACATTTCCTTTCCCAACTTTTTTAAAGAAAATTTCTTGTTCGTAAGACAGTGTACGCCCAATTAAAATGACGAGTAAATCAATATCTTGTCCTATTATAACTGCAGTTTTTTCAGACTTTGATTCTTCAATTGCAGTTTCAACAATAAGAACATCCGCATCATCTCTGGCTTGTTTAGTAGTAATATTTGCAGCTTGTAATTTTTCAATTAACATATTAATGAGCCTATCTTTGTTATTTCGATTTGATAAGAATTTTTCTTGAGTAACTGGTACAACTATTGTTTCATCATTGATTAATCGATAGTTCATCAACTGTATAATAATATGGCGAGTTTTTGACCGGAGGCACCGGTTGACCTGAAGTGATGCCGTGACCGCGCGCTCTCCGCCCTCTAAAACGGTTCACCGTATGAAAAATTTTTTCAAACAAAATTTGTAGAGAATTTTGTATTCTACAATATTGATAATAAATACAAATAGCAAAAAACCCATAGGAAATGAGATATTTACAAAAAAAGCGCAAAAAAACGATTTTTGTGACCTTTGACCTTGAAATTTAATAGTTGCGTACACCCTACCATATGTAGGTTTTGAGACAACTTTTAGGGTGTCAATATACAAGTATTTACAGACTTACAGTTGGGTATCTCGAATTCCGAGGTGAACTTACTATAATGACTGGACTATTCCATGAATAAAACCCGAACTGTGAAATTTACAAGATGTACCAAAGTTTCTATTTCATAAATCAGGAGCCGCCACTGTTAAAATGTAATAGTTCGAATGTTTAAACTTGAGATGGATCATTCTACGTGCATCAAATTAAATATTTTCTAATAAAAGTTGTTTGCCGAGAGCTAAATGTATCCATGCATATAGCAAAACTTTGTGATGCTTGTATGTATTGTCAAGGTAGAAAATGTGAACTTTCATATACACTTTGCTTGTAGATAATTGAATTCATAATAAAAGTTCACGCTTTCTTGAATGCGAGCACACATAATTTCACATCCATTTTGCAACAAGGTGTATAAAAATTTGGTATATTTTGTTCAGTCACCGCTTCAAAATTACTTTTTAATCTGATCCGTGCTAAGAACCAAGTGATCAGGTTGCCCAATTGTGGATAGATGGTCCAATATAATGGCCAGCTCGGTCACGGGACCTATAACACTTATATATTTTTTTGTGGGGATACCTTTACGCTACAAAGTGGTATTGACGTTTCCAAACAACAAATTGTTGAAGAATGTAATACATACAGATGTCAGAACCAAACATAAGCCTAGGAAAACATGCGAACTAAAATAAGATCATCGCAAGCAGCCAATCAAGAGCCAATGTTAACGATTGTCCATTAGTAATTGTTAAATATAATCGAAATAATATGACCGAGTGATTTCATCAACATACATCATTTTATTCATTTTGTATCAGTGTTGTCAATGCGAGGATGATTATACGATTTTTAGACAATTCCACTAATTTGGATCCAATAGTTTTTCGAATATTTTGTAGAAGGGATATATAAAATGGCTATTGTTTTTGGGGATTTTCCATATTGACTGGGGTCGAAAACGCAAAACGCAAGAAAGATAAAAAAAAATTTCTGAGATCATTCAAGACCTCCTAAGGTTCCATTATAAAAAAAATTAGGATAAAAGAATATTTTTCAAAAAAATATGAACAAATTAATTGAAATAGTCTCAAAATCTTGTGGAAAAAAACTTTGACCGCTTTTTTAAATACTTTTGTCAAGTACGAACGAGCTGCAAGTCACATGGAATGATAGTTACGGGTCTTCCCATTGCGATGAACTTTGATTAATCGGGAAATGTTAATTTTTTGCCGAGTTATTGAACAATTCGTTCGCCCGCTTACAAGTTAATGCATAGACTCTTACAGGCAGAGCAGCAGCTGAAATGAGGAGACTTTTGACTTTTAGGTTTCATTATCTCGATAACTATCGAATTTTCGAAAAAAATTATAGGGACCATTTTTGTAGATAATAAGACGATCTTCATTTTTTATTAAAAGAAAAATTCTCTAATTCGCATATTTAGCCAAATATTAGCGAGAAACCCGTTCTTCGGGGTTTAGGGGGCGATTTTCCCCCTCTTCCGTAAACTCAATCGCGTTAAGTTTTTCCTCGTTTAAAAACACCTTCTGTGACCTACAAATTGAGCCAAAAGTGAAGTCTTCAGCGACTTTTCAGGAGCTTTCGATATTTTCAGGTGTTCAATTACTGAACTATAATGTTATGGATGGTTTTCATTTTGCCATGACAATTTATTATACAATTCACAATACAAACATTCCAACCTGTTTATAGTTTACAAAGTTTTTGATGTGATTAAATAGAACGCAGTATATAATATCCACTCTAAACCCTACTACGACTACTAATTAAATTTGGAAAATCTCTTAAATCACTAATTAAACAAAACTTCCCTCAATTCCGGTGACGAATATCAACAAAACAATCAAAATTACTAATCCAATTTACAATACAGATAAAAATAACGAATCCATCGGATTTAGTGAAAAACTGTAGCATTTACGTGTTTCTATTTCATCTACACAAAAACGATTAAATTGAAATTTCTTGTTTCTCCCAGATCCTGAATTAAATAACGCAAAAACGGAAAACCCACTGAATTGTTTACCAATTGATATTTTCTCAATTTACGTTATCTGACACTGATTACTTTTTAATGAACCATCCAGCAATTTCAACGCATGTGAATCGATTCGGAAAATCAGTTAAATATATTTACAGTGTGAATTTATTGGTAAACATTATTTCATTTTAAATCGTTGATAATTTGCCTCATCTGTCAATATTTACTTCACTTTTATAAAACAATAAAAACACATATCAAAAAGTTGCTTTATAAGTAAATAAATGGAACACCCTATATATTGTTGCCTTATTAGAGTCAACAATTTACTCCAGAGCACTAAGCCTAAGGATTAAGTGGGGAATGGGAAACAATACCAGCGTGGTTCAAACAGAACTGGCTGGTATCCCAATTGCCACAAAAGAACTAACCAGAAGTTCTGACAAAAACAACAATTTGCACTGACAGTAGACAAGCCCTATTAGCCTTGAACAGCATCAAGGAGGTTATTTTGATGACCACGACACGCTTACGCTCTACCGGTATACCACCTGACGTAGGATCTGGTAGATTGAGACGTAATCTATGGCGTGAGGCACTCAATGAGGTCCCACTGCTGCAGGCAAATACGGACGCAATCTCACCACAATATGGCTTCCACAGGCCCTACAAGGTTATCATTAAATATAACACACAAGTCACATCAGAAGAAGGCGCACTCCGCATTTTCACGGATGGCTCTAAAACCAATATGGGCTCAGGATGTGGAATTTACTCCAGATTTCTGAATCTAAACATCAAATGGGCGATGGGCTGTAATGTCAGCGTTGCTCAAGCAGAGCTCACTGCTATCTACATCGCAGCAAAAGAGATTACCAAAAGAAACACGTCAGGTAATAAAATTCACATCCTTACGGATAGTATACAAG
Organism: Galerucella tenella; assembly: GCA_910591685.1. NCBI lineage: Eukaryota > Metazoa > Arthropoda > Insecta > Coleoptera > Chrysomelidae > Galerucella > Galerucella tenella. Next base: position 24,679 of record CAJUYH010004459.1, read on the forward strand.
CACTACTAGCCCTGTACAGACCACGTATCACATCAGGCCTAGTACTGGAGTGTCACCTATCCCTGATCGAAGCCTGTAGCAACAACGAAGTCACTCTAGCCTGGATCAAGGGGCACAGTAAATCGAAATGTAACCACATTGCCGACTCACTAGCCAGGAAAGCATCCTCCCAAAAACTCTTGGGACCTGGCACTTTCATGGTCTGTCAGCGTCGGCAATGATTGACCTAATAAAGGAACACTCCCTTGAAAAGTTTAAGGGTAGATGGGTTGATGCAGAAGGTTGCAGGCTTGCCAAGGAGCTGCTGCAGTATCCGGACAGGAAAGTAGCCAAAAAATACGTGACTATGAACAGACAGAACCTTCGGACAGCCACGGGTATTCTGACCGGCCACTGCCGCCTACGAAAACACCTCTACAGACTGGATCTGTCTGACACTTCACTCTGTAGAGGATGTGAACAGGAAGATGAGACTGTCGAGCACATTCTTTGTGAATGTCCGACACTCTCTCAATTTATGTTTTCTGTATTCGGCGAGTACAGGCTAACACAAGCCAGCATGAGGGAGCTTATTTCCGGCGACGTTATCGCCTACTTCAAACAAGTAGGCTGGATGACGAGCCAGAAGGAAGTCTGAACCTCAGAAGGATGCACAATGGGCCAATTGTGGCCTAAGTGCTGTGGGGTCACCAAGATTTAGCAGATAACAATATTATCCTGGGGTGGGTTAAAGGGCACGACAGGAGTAAAGGTAATCGCATTGCCGATTCTTTAGCCAGGGAAGCGATTGGACTAAAAATTTTAGGACCCAGTGACACCTACGGCCTGACGACTTCGACAATTACGGAACTAGCCAAACGTTACACCCATGCTCAATCCCTTAAGACATGGGATGGAACCAAAGGATGCAGTCTTGCCAGGATTTCCCTGGGTGTCTCTGGGAAGCTGCTAAAAAATATTTGGAGATGAACAGGAAAAACCTGCGTTTAGCAGTAGGATTTCTGACTGGCCACTGTCAACTAAGGAAACATCTCCATACTATGGGGCTAGTGGACACACATCTATGCAGGATGTGTGAACAGGAAGATGAAACTGTCAGGCATGTCTTATGCGAGTGGTCCGGAGTTATCGTCAATAAGAGAGTGTGTTTTCGGTGAGTCTTGGCCTACACCTGCCGATATAAAGGAGATGTCTCCTAGTGACCTGCCCACCTTCCTGGGAAGGACAGGATGGACGATAACCTTGGATGACAACTCCTCGGGAGGATGTACAATGGGTCACATGTGGCCTAAGTGCTGTGAACCTACACTCACCCTCCCTACTTTACAGATACAGAGATAGAGTTATCAATGATATAGGGTGACGTGATTTCAAATTTTTTTTTATAAAAGTGACACCTTCAGAATCATGTGGAGTGGATAGTTTTCATTGAAATGCTCTGTATTTAACCTATTCTGTTTGTACAGAAACAACAATAATCAAACAAAATTAATTTTAGGAGATTATAATCGAAGCAAAGCTGCAAATGATCCCGCAGTGGTAGGTATATTGTTTTACGGGTAATCGAAAGAGCTTACAAGAGGCCAGTTTGGTATCAAACTTTCCCCAACTGGGAATATATAGCGATGTCCTGAATAAAACGAAATAATACCATTTAAATTATAATTTATGCAGCACTGGGAGATGGTGAATTAGAACAATGGGAATTAGAGTATCAATTGGCTGTAATAAGGAATACTTTATTATACAGGGTGGTCCTTAAGTAGTTGTACATAGAAGTACAGCACAATCTTCAATTCAAAATATTGCGATTTTTAAACCAACTAACATTAATAAAATGTTGATGTTAAGAGAGATGCAGGGTGTTGAACATGAAATTTTAATTTCCGTTTTTTGCAATAACTTTAAGGCTTTTTGACGTATATGCACAAAAATTTGAGGTTGGGGGTTTTTTGGATATAAGATATCATAGTTTTGTACCTATTTCGATGTATTTTGTAGGGCGCCACATAGGCCAAGTATGCGGCATAAATGTACGCAAAACTTTTTGCTTTTCAACAAAAAAGGTATATTTGTTAGTATCCTCAAATCTTAACGGTTTTAGAGATAATCATATTTTAGTGATTAACTACATGACTACTATTTAATGGAATTACGTTCAAAAAATGTAGTGTGTGAGAATTATTTCTTTTAGTTTTAAGATGAACAGTATCAGGGTATAGTAGCAGTTAACCTGAAAAATATGTAATGGTACTTCTAATATTTAAAAATAATAAATATCGTACACACACCTACATTTTTCGAACGTAATTTCATTAAATAATAATCATGTAAGTAGTTAATCACTAAAATGTGATTATCTCTAAAACCGTTAAGATTTGGGGATACTAACAAGTATACCTTTTATTTGTCTCAGTCTCAGTTACAATAGTAGTCGAAATTATACACCTTATCTCCAAATTGTCATCCAGAGGAATAAATATTTCATTATAGTTTATTCCACAATGTGCCTTAATCCAACATAATG
>CAJUYH010004460.1:0-27201 GCA_910591685.1 Galerucella tenella
AAAAAAAAAAAAAAAACGATTACACTGACGTAAACGTACCTCCTTTTTCTAGAACATACGAACAAATGAACGAAACTAATAATAATGCAAAAAAAAAATTACTTGAAGTAGTAAAATTTTTTTATTAACTAAATGTTTTTTTTTTAATTACGTTATGATAAATAAGTGTATTTGTTTATGTTTTTTTTTTTTTCCACCTACGACATTTCAATTATTCTATACATGTGTGCGTGTGTCTGACTTTTATAGGTAATCTTAAGAACGAGGACAAAGTTCTGGAATGGCTAATCGAACAGAAAAGTAAGGAAACATCTAGAATGATGATTATTATTACGGGTGTACTGTTCTTTGTGACTTTAATATCGATCGTAACTGATTTACCGGTTCACAAGTATAATGATAGATCAATCGTGATCGTGCCCAAACGTTCGCGCTCACCAATTTCATGATAATTCCGCGCGAATATTGATATGAATATACATTTAATATTTTTTTAAAAACCAGGGGCAGCATTGAAAATGAAGCATTTTTATTATTATTCTTATGTTGAAACAAAAAAAAACATCGATTACTAAACTAACGACAATGGTGTTTTTTTTAATTCTTCATTATTCTATTTATTCTTTATTGATATTTCTGATAGATGATGACATTTAATGCATTTTTTTTCTATGTCAATTTATTAATGAAAAAGTTTGTATCATTGTAAACTATCAATTTAACTTCCATTCTCCTAAGTTTTTTTAATTACTCATTTTTTTTTACACAAACAATGATTGCCCTGTTTGGTTGTCGAAATTTACGTTTAATTGATCTCCACTGTTGTCATTTATCATAAGAACAACACGAAACACACATGATAATTCACACGCGCATCCAACAATCAATTAAAACCTGATCTTTTTTTTTTGTCTCTTTGATTGAAAAATACATACTCATTTTATTCTTTCTATTCTTTTACTTTATCACTCACGCACTCTATTCTCCTTGTCTACTTCTCATTAAATTACGCATGTTCTTAACACTTCTCAAGACTTTATAGCGCCTCATTTCGCTTGCTACAAATTACAAATAAAAATAGAAATTACTTTGATGGATAGAACTTGTTTAGCTTTATATGTAATAAATGAAGACATCTCGCGTATGGGCACACACCTCCAGCGGCTGATTAAAATCGCGAACGGATTTGAAATACATATTGTCCTTCGATCAATTTTTTCTTTTTCCCCGTATTTTCTTTATTTTTATTTATTTTTTTCTATTTTAGTTTTCGATGATATATTTTATTAATCAAGGGCGCGTACGCGAGTTTATTATGACATGTCATACTCTTGATACGCAGGTGATGATAATGATGATGATGATGATGATGATGATGATGATGATGATGATGATGATGAAGATGATGATGATGAAGATGATGACGATGACGATAGTAATGAAAGTGATAATGATGGTGATGATGATGATAATGATGATGATGATGACGATGATGATGATGATGATGATGATGATGACGACGGCGACGAAGACGACGACGACGATGATGATGATGATGATGAGGATGATGACAACGAAAAAGATAGTGATGAAGATGATGACAATGACATAAAGAAAATAATGAGCAAAGCCGTGAAGAAAAATGTTGACGAAGGTAAATGGAACACAGTGAGGCTAATACAAAAAATGAGAATTGAATGATTCAAGTTCCATAATGCCAAATAAAAATATATATATGTAAAAATAAATAAAATCCGATGCATTGACCGATAAACGGAACAGCAAAATTACTATCACATGATAGAACAATCAAAATAATATGGTGAATTTAATGTAGTAGGTATTTTAATACTATCTTGAATTGATCGCAGTCGAAAGTTCAATGTATCAACGAATTATATAAGTTTGATAATTTTTCTTGTCTTTCTTTGACGTGTTATATATTTCTTTATTTATTTTTTGAGTTAATTTTTTCATTAGACCCATTGTAGTTTTTTTTTCCGCATCGTAGTTATCCTGAAATTATTTTATAGCAATATTCAACAACGATCGTTTATTCACGTTGTTGGCGTTACACACACTCTCTTTCTCGCTCTCTTTACCTTTATCACTATGTTTCTCTTCCTCTTTCATTTTCATCTCCCAGACGGCTTCGCATTCTTTCGTTTTTATTTTCATTTACTTATTGCCATTAGTCGCGCTCATGGGGTTTTATCTTTTTTTTTTGTTTTCTACAGACATGTATAGGCTGGTCTGGAGGGCGTACCGCACTTTGCCACATACTTTTTTTCTCTCGTGATACATTTTTACTTCTTGTCTCTTTTTTTTTTGTTTCTTCAAATCATGGGTTTCGTTTTTTGCTTCGCATCTCTGTGATTTCAGTATATATTGATATCATTGAAGAATAATAAATCAATAGTGATCAACGAAATGCTCAATATCTATATAAAATAAATGAAGAAAGAGAACAGAACAAATGAGAAATGTCCCTGAACAATTTATTGATCACTTTCATTGGTTTATTCGCGCAAAATAATTGCATAGAGCGATTAAAAAATTTATAAATAAAAGAAAATAAGAACGTCACTAACTACCAAATACGGATTTTATTCACTTTTTTGGTACATCACCATCACTACTACCATCATGATAACATTTACGTTAAACATGCACGTTTGACTTTTTGCTGAGTATGAAACGAATGTAGTGAATCGTGTTTACTGACAAGTTATGAAATATAAATAAAATGAAATACATAAAATTAAATTGCATCTTCTTGAAATAATGAATTTTTTTTTTGTTTCTTTTTTTTTACGAGTACATCCTTCTGCTCAATATATCAATCTAACAATTAAATTCGCTCAAATTAATCCATCTAAAAATACAAATGAATCCTTTCATGTTGTCGTGTTGATACTTCATTTATGTCTTAAAGAAAGATTTGAGAATTGATGATAAATATTTTAATTAAAACAAAAAATTAAACAAAAATATAAGACCAGCCATTATCATGTTGTCTGACACGTTGATTGTTATTTGCTTACCCGACAGGCGACGGCTGTTTCTACATTGGAATGGGCGGTAAAAGCGCGAAACCCACGATACCCTCGTATGAGCCTTACCAGTGCTGTCCCGCTAATATCAACCGCGCTACCAAGGTCGCCAAGATGAGCCGCGTTGTACAACCAACCAAGATGATGGTTGGTAGTAAATTATCATCAAGTCACTCAACAACAAGAGCTGCAACCGCCACATCATCATCGACTATAGCACCAGCATTCAAACCAATAAACAAACTCACAGCAAAGGACAGCAGAAAAGTTGCGAAGATTGGCGAGGACATGGACAAATCATCATCATCAGCAACACGAATTCGTGCCAACAAAGTTGCGTCAAAACCGAAAAAGGGCTTTTTCGGAAGTGGTAATTATCAAAATTATTCTGACGAAAGCTAAAATTAATAAAAATAAAAGCAGAAAAGAAAAATAAAAAAGTCGGTAGACTGAGACGATATAAAAAAAAACAATCAAACACAAAAATATTCTGTCCGGTGTTGCAGTTGTCGCGGGGATTCCCTATCTCATGAAGGTCTGAAGTGTGTCGACACAATTCAATGGGATTAGAGACACCAATGGAGAGAGAGAGACAATTATAAGCGTCGGTGTGCGTAACTGTGGATGAATGTGATGTTCAAATAATTTAATGGCACATTTAATTAAATTACCACCATGACCAATCCAACAACACCAACAGCAACAACACAAACGTCATCTTATACTCATCATCTTCATCCTGTCATCACCTCGACCTCCCTGCAAAAAGAAATTTCATCGAATCTAATAAATAAAACACCAATAAATTATCGACGCAAATAAGCTTTGTTCATTGAATTATTATTATTTCTTTTTATCATGGCGAACACGATGACAGTTATTTTTTTTTTTCTATTACATATAGTAACTTGTGATGTTTTAAATTTTTTTTCTTTTCATATTTACAATGCAAAGTTCACGTGTCTCCATCGTATATGGATAAATATGTATATATATCCATATTTATATATATATATATTTATTTATTTTTGAATGAAATAATTCATTGATTCATCGAAAATCATCTGGGTCATTTAATCAATTTAATTATTACTCGTATTCATTAAGTGCACTTAAAGTTGATTAATTTAATTTAATTAAACTTTTTTTTCCGTCTACTACATCTCCTTCCCCTTTCTTTTGTTTCTCATCTATTTTTCTTGTTCTCTTTCACTTTTACTCGATATTATATACACATTGTACGTTCAAGCGCATTTCCGTTTCCGCATTTTAATGTATGCATTGGCCTGCTCACTTATATTAATGATTTAATGAAGAAAAGGTAACAAAAAGAAAAAACGAAACCAAAGAAAAAAAAATATCGATACTCTATTAAATGACATTTTGTTATTTTCTTTTCCTCTATTTTTTTTTTCTTCTAATCTATCCTCAGCTAACACTCGCCTTCAATTTTCTCCGTCAATCCTATATACACACATATATATATATAGATATTTTTTTGCACTTCCTTTTCGATTTGGTTTTAAATTCAAAGGTATACAACACAACATTTCATACACGAATTTCCATCAAAAATGAATATATAGTTTTAAAACAAATATTTAAGATAAAACTGCCAGGAAATGACAAATAACGAAACAAATTTATTCAATTTTATTTAATAATTGTAAACAAAAAATATTTATAAATTAGCAATTATGATGTACGGAGAAAAAAAATATCGATTACGTTACGATGAAATAAAAACAAAATGTTTCCTACTAAATCAATGATGATGAATATTATATATTGCATATTTAACCTTGATCCAACGATATTACGAGATCGTCACACAAGAATATTATAGCGCGATAAAATTGTGGTACGTAAACAAAAAAATCCAAATGCCAAATCAATCAACGTTATGTTCGCTTGTGACTCAGCCATTCCAGAACGGTCCCGCCGTCAATATATTTGGCAGCATCATAAATTCAGTGAGACTGCTCCAACAATATATATATATATATATATATATATATTTATTTATAAATAATAATTATCAATGTAATTTTGCATGCCTATATAAAATATAACGACTGCCATTGCATTTGGCGTCGAGACCGTGGAGCTATTTTTTTTTCTTTTCACTGAATAAAAAAATATTATTAATTTATGATTTTCTAATTATAAATAACATTATTATAATTTGCAGTGTGAGCATCAGTTTAATTAATTCAGCACGGATCAAATTTCGTTTTTTTTTACAAAACAATATAGACATTTTGTGATAACAAAGAAAAAAAGTTATTCATATATAACAAGGTTTTTATATTTCCAACAGGAAATCTTCTCGATGAAACTGAGGTACTTGATTGGATGACAAAGCAAAGAAATGATGCGAGTATTGAAAAAATTGAACGTGAACAATTGATAAAATATATCGAAACTAAAGAATTTTTAGCAGTTGTTTTTTGTAAGTTAATTTATAATAAATTATTATTAATTATTTGTTATTGTGATCGTTGTTACCCAGCCATTGTCAATATCTTCAGATTGTTACAGATAAAGAGGAGGATCCAGAGAGTCCACGTGTTTTACGTCACATTGAACTTATTGATGATGAAGCAGCTGAATATGGGATTAAAATTGTCCAAATGAGCGATCGATTAATGGCAAAAAAATATGGCTTCAGAAATCCACCAGGTATAACATACTTTCGTAAAGGAAAGTATATAAATTATGATGGTGATATCGATGATGAAGAAGAAATTTTGGATTGGTTAACGAATCCGGAAAATATGGAATTGACTGATCATATCGAACGAATAAATCGAAAGATGTTTCACAAAGTTCGCGGATCAACTGACTATCTTGCTGTATTTTTTTGTGAGTATATAAACAAAAATATTTTATTAGTATTGCAATGGAAATTATTTGATGGCAATAATAACTGGTGTTGGATTGGATAGACAGCAAAGAATGCAAACAATGCAGTAGGGTATTGGCAGAAATTGAACATATTGATGATGAAGCTGATCATGCCGGCATTAAATTTGTCAAACTTGATGATAAACAATTGGCAAAGGATTATGGAGTATTTGCATTACCCGCAATATTATTCTTCCGAATGGGATCCAAGGAACCCGTCATATATGCAGGTGAAAATATAAAAAGAAAAAAAAACTACAACAACAACCAATCAAACAACAAATATTACTCCAATATCTTCTCATTCTCTTTGAATTTATTGCAATAATAATTTTGTTTATTCATCATTAAAGGTGATCTTTATGATGAAGATCAAATACTTCAATGGCTAATGACACAAAAGGATCCATCGGGTGAAGTAATAGAAGCACTCGAAGGCGAAGATCTACTTCATCTCATCAGAGAGTCCACGTCATTGGCAGTTTATTTCTGTAAGTTCAATTATGACCGAGTATTCCTCTCGTCTCTCCCTCTCTTTCTCTCTCACCCCGGATGATATCCTGTCACTAGAGAATAGTGACACACATATTTCGGCACGCCCAAACAATCAGACTAAAAAGAAAAATTGAATAGAAAATAAATAATTAAAAAATTAAATATATAGAATAATTATAAAAATTCATGACTGATACCGCTTGCCGCATGCTGTTGTCTCTGCTAATCCTGCCTCTGCCTCATTCGATCAATTTTTTTTTTATTTATTCTTTGTTCTTCTTCTTCTTCTTCTGTTTCTACTTCTTTCGTCTATTTGTCCGTCCTTTTTTTTCTCTTCTTTTCCTTTTTCTTCTCTCTTGAGCTGACGTGAACTAATGCTGCCGTAGGGAACAGAACGCTTTGCGACATGTGCCATTCGAAAGCGTTCCGCAAGCAGATGCGTCACAAGCATCAGGAGCAGAGGATTACCGAGCAGGCCGAGGTGGCCGAAGAAGTCGATGGTACCATGATTAAAAAAAAACAAACGACCCAGTCGCAACTGATATATAATTTCTCATATATCGCTTATATTTTCTCTTTATAATATACAAAACACATAATCTTTTTTTTTTTCAATTATTACAATTTCAAAGCTGTACAGATTCATGCTCATTGAACAAACGCAATAGTTTCAATTCTTATACAAGCATAATAAGAAGACATTACACACATTTGAGGAGTTGTTAGGACTGCATTTTTGTTTGTCTATCCTATGATTAATTATTTTATTTCTTTTATTTTTATTTCAGACCCATATCTTTCTCGTATTTTTTTTTTTTTCCATTCTTAAACTTCATTTTTTTTAATTTTTTTTTTATTTATTATCTGTGACTTTGTTGCCGAAGACGCCTGCACATTACCATCAGTAAAAAAAAAAAAGAAAATCATCCTCTTATACACTGGACATTAAAAAAAAAGAAAAGATATTAGCGCTTGCTTTTCATTTATTTATTTATTTATTTTTATTTTTTGATATGCTTGGCTATTTTTACACAAATTTTGAATAGTTTTAATTCACGAGTTTCTTCACAGACAGCGACGAGTGCGAACAATGTGCTGGAATTCTTGAGGAACTGGAGAACATTGACGATGATTGCGATCGACACGGCATCACTTTTGTTAAAACACAAGTGAGTATATTTTAAACCAAAAAAACCCCTCATATTTTTATTTAATATAAATAATATTAATTTTTTTTTGGACTTGATCAGGACTTTAAAATTGCTGAAGATTACGGTGTGACAGATTTTCCAGTATTAGTTTACTTTGAAGGACAAACACCCAATGTTTTTGAGGGCGATTTAGCTGAAGAGGAAGAAGTTCTTCAATGGCTGATTACACAACGAACAGAGGATAGAATTGAATTAATAACTCGAGTGATGCTGGAGGCGTCCGTTGAAGATACTCAATATCTCGCTGTTTATTTCTGTGAGTATGAATAAAATTAATCGTCATCATTATTAATATTTCAATTATTTATTAGTCGGAATAAAATTGAATTAATATTTTTATTGATACTTGAAATGTAGACAAATTAAATTGTCATATATGCGATGAAATATTGGAGGGACTCGAGAGAATTGACGATGAATGCGATGTCTTTGGAATTCATATGGTGAAAATTCACGATCCACAATTGGCCAAGAGATATTCCATCAAAACTTTTCCCGCATTGGTGTACTTTAGGAATGGAAATCCTTTACTTTATGAAGGTATGAATCGTAAAATAAATAATAAAAATTTTTTTATTATATTTAATTTATATTACTGTAAAGTAGGATTACTCTGGGCCAATCGGGGTAACGCTGACCGTTATAGAGATTTTTCGTTACATACCACAATGAAACAAAAAATAAATCTCACGCATTCAATTAAGTGCCGGAACGAATCCAATCTTGTCACATTAATTGTTTTTGCTATTTTTTTTTATTTTTTATGCGTATATTTTATTTGTTACCAACGATAATGTGACAAAATGATTCATTCTTCACTTTTCCCCATTGAGCAAACAGAGTAACAACCGCTTTACAGTTGTTTAAATGAATTTTCAGGTGATTTACAGAATGAAGAATCGGTACTTGAATGGTTAATAGATGATGATAATCGTGAATTGGCTGATGAAATTGAATCTGTTAACGACCGAATGCTTGAACGTCTTCTAGATGAATCGCCATTTCTCGCAGTGTTTTTTTGTAAGATCTTTTTGTTTATTTATATGATATGTACAAGTAATTAATTAATTTAACTGTTATTTCTTCACCTCTGTCTATTGGAAAGATGATGAAGGCTGTCCTGATTGCGATGAGATCATGGAAGCACTGGAAAAAATTGACGGCGAGGCTGATTTATTTGGCATTGACTTTGTTAAAATTTCAAGTCCAGAAGCGTCTGAAAAATACAATATTATCAATCTCCCATCGTTGGCATATTTTAGAAAGAAAACTCCACTTATTTATGACGGTGATCTCACACAGGAGGACAAAATACTCGCCTGGCTAACATCACAAGATGTTTTTGAAATTCAAAATGAAATTGAAGAAGTTAATCGTAAAATGCTGGATAAATTACTCGATGAAAATGAATTTCTCACCGTATTTTTCTGTGAGTTACATCCTACTTATATGAAATATATTTATGCTTTTACAAATAACACTTTTGTCAATACAATATAAATTATCAAGTCATATAGATGATTTTTTTGTTTGGCATAATTGAACAATTTTAATCATTTCAATTGGCCATTGTGAATGTTGCAATTCCAACTTCAAGCGCAAATTCATTAACTGGATATAATAAAAGTGTCAAGCAGTAGAACTGAAATAAATGAAAATGTCACTTGGAAACAATGTGATACAACAGAACAATGTACAGTTATTAAAATAATATTTATTTTTCATTACAGACGAGCACAATAATAAAGAGAGTGAGGAAGTGGATAAAAGATTGGAAAAAATTGATGGCGAGACGGACAATTTGGATATAACATTTGTAAAAATGGCGGATCCACGTTATGCGAGAAAATGGGGTGTCACAAAGCTTCCAGCAATAGTTTATTTCCGAAAACGATTCCCCAGCATCTACCGAGGTAAATACATTATATGCAATACAATTTTTTCTACAACCATTATTCACGTAAATGATCAAAACTACATAAATAAATTTATAATTATTTACAGGTGATCTTCATAAAGAAGATGAAGTGCTTGAATGGTTGAGGAAAAATAGGTTCCGTCAACCAGAGCTCAACATCTATATGTACATGCTCATAGCTATTATTGTTCTCTTTGCAATGTATACAGGTTTTTTGCTCTCCTGCTTTCGATCCAGTCCAAATGCCACTCCTGCACCACACCCAAAACAAGCGTGAACAATATATATATATATATATATATATATATATATAATTATATAAATACATATTTTATGACTCTATTATTTTAATTGATTACACTTCTGCCACCAGTATTTGGTAACACGTGCGAGAATAACACGCGGATGATATTATTCCATAAGAGTCACGGACTTGAAATCCACGTTTTTATATCTCTCAACGCAAATCGACGAAGTTTTTTTTTTCAGTAACAATTTTTCTCGAATACGGGGAAAAAAATCCAATTAGATAACGAAAAACTGTGTGGGCTATGCCAAGATAAATACAAATAAAAAATCTGGATAGATAGATCTACAAAACGTCGACCAGAGTTGCATACTCATTAAAATCCGTAACGGATTGTCTACTATTAATAATTACTACTTACTATTATAATTACTTATACTTATTATTATTATTATTTTGTCTATATATAAAGCCTTTTTCATTTTATTTAAAAATTATTTATCATATAAATTCATAATTAATAATGTACAGATATTTTATGTATAATCAATTGTTGCTGATGTTGTTGCTCTAATTGTTCTTTTTCATCGTTGTGAAAATCATATTATAGATATAAATATCAGAGTTTAAAAATATTTTATGAAAACTATCACACATTGTTTCATTACAATGTACTTATATATAGATATATTGAGTCATACATGTATATTACATATCTGTCGTATTATTACATACAGAATGTGTATGTATTTTTGTTTTTGATTTTTCATAACATGTTCACATAATGAATTTTATTCCGTTTCAATGACAAATTAATTTTATTATTCTTTATTGAATGAATGAATGTCACGTTGGAAACATTGGCAGTGTTTTTATTTATTTCAATTGTTGTAATGAGAGATGACATATACATATATTATAAACTGTCATGTGATAGCAATGGATGCTCCAATGAACTACGAGATTTATTCGACGTTACAGAGATAAACGACATTCACAGTTCCGATAAGTTTTTATCTCAATAAGCGAACTTTAGTCTGACGATTAATTCGCGAAAATTTTCATACAATATTAAAATGAATGTGGCAATTGTCGGCGGTGGAATTGTTGGATTAACCACAGCATTGCAACTGAATTCTCACGTGAGAAATTGCAATGTTACTGTGTTTGCATCAAGTTATAATGCCGATGTTGTTAGTTATGTCGCCGCAGGATTGTTCAGAGTTGGTCACAGTTATTCTGGACCCAATGAAGAAATAACCAAAAAATGGATCAAAAATTCATACGATTATTATAATGAAATTAGTAATAATTATGAAGCAATTCATTGTGGCGTGGGCCAATCAGCCGCTTACATGTTCGCCAATTCATCTCCTAAAGTCGTTCAGGTTTGTTGCAATTTCAAAATGAAGGTAGCATTAATAAATTAGTATTTATCAAATGTTTAGAATCCATTGATGGAATCGGTTGTGCCGTTATACAGACAAGTAACCGACGACGAATTCAATATGGTCGGTAGAAATTGGAAATACGGTGCATACTTTCAAACATTAATCATCCAATGCAAATATCATTTGCCGTGGGCAAGAAATAAGTAAGTGAAATGAAGAAAATTCATGTGAAAAATATTTCAATACACATATTACAATAATAAAAACCACGTGTTATTGAATTTATAGATTAAAAGAGAATGGAACGAAATTTGTAACGAAAAAATTAACAATGCTGAAAGAATTGGTAAATAATTATGATTTAATAATTAATTGTTCGGGATTGGGTGCGAGAGAATTGTGCAATGATAAAAAAGTTATTCCAATTCGAGGACAAGTTACATGTGTTCAAGCACCATGGTTAACAACGACTTTTTATGATGAACTTGACACATATGTTATTCCTGGAGTCGATGGTACGTGTACCCTTGGCGGTACACGAAATTTTGAATCAACCAGAATGGAAGTGTGTCAACATGATGTTAGATCTATTCGTGAGAGATGTGAAAAATTGGTGCCGTCACTAGAGAAAGCTGTGACACTTGAGCATAAAGTTGGATTGAGACCGCACCGAGACGGTGGTGTGAGAGTTGAAGCGGAAAAAATTTCATATAATCGTCACTCAGCAATTGTGAGATTATATATTGATAATTTCAATATAAATGTTGATTTTATTTTCATTTTTGTCGTTTCGTTGTGTTCTTTAGGTGGTTCACAATTATGGCCATGGAGGTTATGGTGTCACCACCGCACCAGGAACAGCTAAATATGCTGTTGAACTTGCGCAGGATATTCACAAGTGTTCGGGCTCGAAATTGTAAAATTTCAAAATAATTTTGACGATTATTAATTTATTATCATTTTAAAAAATTGTCAAATGGAAAATTGGCAAAACATGAAAATTCATTGGCCAGATTGTTCTTGTGATGTGGTTCGAAGTGACACTTTTTTATTTCTAAAAGTTTATCCGCCAGCTCACCCATTATTGCACCTATAAATATATATAATAATACCAATGTAATATTCAAAATATATATTTTCAATTTGAATTGTCGATAAAAATTGTCGTTTCATACCTGTGCACACGAGAATATTGTTTTTGGATAGAAATTTAATTGTAACTGCTGTCTTTGTAAGACATTCATCAGATAAAAATGGTGGATCAGCAATAACAAGATCAAAATAACTTGACATTTCTCTGGGTATAGCTAATGGTGATTTATAATCATAAGGAATAAAATCTGCTCCATATACAACAAATCGCATATCATATTCAAATAATTTCACTGGAATAGTATTATGAAAGTAGAATGAAAATTAATTAAATAACTAAAATATAATTTCTTCGATAAAAATTAATCACTGAATATACCTTCTCTGTCGCCGGCTTTTTCTTTCATTGTTTTATACAATGTTGGGCAGGAGATAAGAGCAATTTTTCCATTACTTTCAGTGGCTTTCATGGCCCCATCGACAATATTATTTACAGTTTCATCGTCATACCAAAATTGACTTAATTGCTGTGACAAAAATCTGCCATGTCAATAATAAATAATCATACTAAAAAAAAATATAAATTAGCAATAACATAAATAATTACACACCCAGTCCTCTTCGAAATCAACATCAGGTGTTTCTTTACTGTGCTCGTTATTCAATATTTTCGAAATTTGTCTTTCTCGTTCCTCACGTTCTGTATAAAATTCTTGAAGCGCATCAAGAGTTGATTGACACAATTGCGGCGAATCATCATCGCTATCAATCATGATGTCCAGTTGACTCAGTTAATTAGCATTAATAACTAGAAATCATCTATGTGACACTGGGTACTATCTTTTATCTCAAACCATGTGTTATTTACTTCTCTGCCATGTGTGGGGCCAATTGAGGTTATGTACAGTGTCGTTCTGACAGTGGAATCGACAATCTACAATTAAACAATTATATTTCGAATATTTATAAAAGTATAAAAATAGAAAATAGAACATAACAATTTGTTGGTTTTGATTGTTTGTGATGAACGACCATTTTATTATTTCATTATGTATATTTGAAATGGAACTATTTAAATTTACCGGGGATGTTGATGGCGCTTCAATACGTGAACAACTTCACAGCATTTAAAATTCAAATCAACATGAACTTGGCTGCAAATTGTTACGAACGTTCTTTAGCCAGAAGGAAGAATGGCGGACGCGTGAGTAATTTCGATCATCCAATATAAAATCTTAAAACATCGGACGTTCAATGTTTAATTGTTGATTGAGAATGTCATTGTACGATTGAGAAAAATGTTCTGAATATGTGACAATGTGTAGTTTTCGATTGAAATTTGATAAATATGTGATATTAGTAAGCGGAACGTTGACGAAGTTCAGCACCCGCTCTCCCGTATTCTATGTCAGAAGAAACATATTAATGAGAATTAATTGGGAATTACAATAACAATTTCATTACACAAATATTCATGAAAAAAAAATTTATTATAGTTGCAAATTTGTATTGTTATCAACACTTGCAATGACATTCAAGAAAGACATAACCTCGAAAATTATAGTAGCTTTAACAATGACAATAGATTTTAAATTCAGTTAATATTTTTATTTAACTATCATGATTATGAATATTATTGTATTTACAGACAGAAAAAAAATGCTGCTGCACCAGCTAAAAAATTGCCGGCGGTGCCTGAATCCGTCCTGAAGAGGAGGAAGCGCCGTGAAACAGCCAGGGTTGCACGTCTTCAAGTCTCCATCAAGGTATATTTTTTATATGATATATTTATCGTAATATATTTCTCTCTATGTACCCATGCATCAAAATAACCCATTCAATCTACATCAAGAGCATTCATTAGATTTGTTTATATGATTTAGGCTCGTGCAGCACATTACAAGAAGAGGAAAGAAATTTTCAAGCGCGCTGAACAATATGTAAAAGAATATCGATTGAAAGAGCGAGATGAAATTCGGCTGAAGAGACAAGCTAAGACTCGTGGAAATTACTACATTCCTGGTGAAGCTCGTCTTGCATTTGTCATGCGTATTCGTGGGTAAGATAACCTACAATAATTATTGCATTACTCATTTTTCTTATGACAAGTATCACAAAAATAAAAATCCAATTATTTTTAATTTAAATAGTGTGAATCAAGTGGCCCCAAAAGTCCGAAAGATCCTTCAACTCTTTAGACTCAAACAAATTAACAATGGTGTTTTTGTTAAATTGAACAAGGCTACCATTAATATGCTCCGTATTATTGAGCCCTACATCACCTGGGGTTATCCCAATTTGAAATCTGTTCGTGAACTAATTTACAAACGTGGTTTCGCCAAAATTGACCGTCAACGGATTCCAATTACCAGCAATTCAATTATCGAGAACAAATTGGGTAAGTCCTTCCGTTATTTTTAAATTCTTTCTCAATTAATTGTATGTTATAAAGTCATTTTAAATGTATATATATAAATATATTATTGAAATTTATTTTATTAGGACGCTGTGGTCTTATTTGTACTGAGGATTTGATTCATGAAATATTCACGGTTGGTTCGAAATTCAAGTACGCCAGCAATTTCCTCTGGCCATTCAAGGTAATGCAAATAAGCAAATGAATATATCGATTAATAGATTGATTAATTGATTATAAAATATAGTTTGACATAGGCATGGTGATGGCAATCTTAAAAATTTCATTACCTCCTACTATGTCATAGATTAATACGAGATTGGCCGATTGTCGAATCAATTTTTTTTTGTCAGACACGAGTTGAATCTTAAACATTTATATAATTATTTCATTAATTTTGTCATTGTTGATGTTGTTCATTGTTAATAATGATATTGAATAATAATTTGTTTCAGCTCAACACACCAACTGGTGGATGGCGCAAGAAGACCAATCACTACGTTGAAGGTGGTGACTTCGGTAATCGCGAAGACAAGATCAATGAATTGTTGAGGCGAATGGTGTAAATTAATATTGTACTTGATGAATTAAAAAAAAAACGTACGTTTCACACAGAGCTGTTTTATTTATAACAATTATCAAACATTTGTCCGCAATGATACATGGATAGGATTTATGAATACAATTCATCAAAGTCAATTTGAAAAGTACTAATGATTATAATTGTACTTTTTCATGTTATTCTCTTGTTCCAAAAAATGATTGATTATTTTGGTAATTAAATTGTTTAAGTATAATTTCGTAGCGCCATCTTTTCAATGGTGCGACGCGCGTATGTCATGAATTTAAAAGTTGAAAATTGCGCACGCCACCACTACGGCCATAGAGCATGTTATCAGTAATGTCATACATATACATCCATGTGCGTATATGTATACATATAAATAAATCTATCTACTGTATGTGAGATTGCAAGCCCTATAAAACTTGAGACTCGTGAGCTCGAGTCTACTTTCATGTGCATTATCATTCTCACTATGTTTTTTCATATCTCAATTAATTTTTTCTAATTTACAATGTGTCAATGGCAATAGTCAATGACGTCACAATTAGAATGGTGACATGATCGAAAAAAAAAATATATTAAGTACACGGAAACCCGCAGTAACCACTAATCATTGAAGTCACATTGCCGATGGATTACGACATAACCTATACGCATTCGATATTAAACGTAAGTTTGATTACTTTATATTATAAATATGAATGAAAGAATTTTCGACCTGTGTCTATAGAATTATTTCCAATTGAATAAATTGCCACTTTAATCGTTGTCACATTTTGTATTTATAATAAATGAAAACTTTCACTCGGTTAACCACAATTTGGCATTTTGCTTAATGCTGCGACTTTCATTTTGTAGGATCCGCGATCAAATCCTCGTGGTGGCAATTTTATTTTATTCATCCATTTCATCATATATATTACTTGAATTTTATTGTAAATATCTCTTGCGTACAAGTGTATGTTATTTAACATTGGGGAGTAACGATTTTGCCGATGGTTATTATTGAAAAATTTTTTCTATTGACAAATTATTATTTGGACATTTTATGAAAATTAAATATATTCCTTTTTTTCTTATTTTTAGCTATTAGAACAATAATTATGTCGCACGACGTGAATGATCCTAGTCAATCTAATGAAAATATGCCAACTCAATCGCAAAATAAGAGTGGAAATAATGGGAAACGTGTCATCATTTTGACACCAGACATGTTAAATCAACTCGGACTTTCCAACAAACTTAAATTATATGAATCAAAACCAAAGACAGATAATAATATTGGGACAATATCACCAATTAAAGTTTACAATAATGCGGAAAAACTTACTGCGCAAAAGGTTTCGAAGCCTACTGATTCAGCAGAACTTCGTATGAACAGTCACAATTCAGTGAAGAGAGCACAATCATCGCCAGAACTACTGCGGACAATTGACAAAGTTGTAGACAAAAATGATTCATCGGCCATTCAACATAGGTTAAAATCCAAGAGCAAAATTCTCCGTAAACAATTGCACGTTAATCCGGAGCACAATACTTCATTCAATACTCTTGGTTCTCCTGAGAATATTACACAAATTCCTAATTCCAAAACATCTGGCGAATCCGATTGCGCTCCGAAAATCATCAGCAAAAAATCCAATCGCGGAAAATCCTTAATTACATCGTTGCCTCCTCTAATCAAAACAAGATTCGACGGAATGTCGCTATTGAACATGAAAACTTATGCAAGTAAGACACCTGTCAAAGGAAATAATCTTAAAAAATCTGTTCCTGAAATTGTATCAATACCGAAAAGTTCTCAAGTTGGACGGGCTGAAAATCGGGAAGAATCGAAAGCATCTACAAAATTGTGTGAAAGAAAAAACAACAAAGTTGCCTTATTGGAGAAAAGTTATTCAGATTCATCAACACCATCATCATCATCATCATCAGCAGCAGCAGCAGCATCAGCAGTAGCGGCAAATTCTAAAACGTTATCAACATCAGTGCCAAGCGATACCAGTAACATCTCGGTAAACACAAATACAGCAGACAAAAAATTAGTATTAACGAATGCAATTAAAAATAATGATATCATTCAAAAAAATAAATCATCACGATCAAAACATGAGTCTAATGTCAAAACAGTTGTTGAACAAACAAAACCAGCGCCACGAACATCACGACGCGTATCGAAACCAAAAACTTTTGATGATTGTATTGTGTATGATGTTCCCAATCGAAAGTCATCCACTGAAGAGCAAAAAAATGAATTAATAAACGACATGGAGCAATTTAAAATGAATACTGATGAAATTTCAAGAAAAACAAAATTGAGAAAGTCGATTGGCCACCAAAATGAAACAGATGAAATGAATGAAGTTTTGAAAAATCCATTAATAATTGTAAAAAGAGTCTCTGCAAATACTGTAGCTAAATTTAAAACCACCAATGAAAACCCGAATGCAATCAATAATGAAAAAATAGCAAATAATCGAACTGTAGTTTGTGAAACGCGATCAATTTCATTCGCGGATAACGAATTATCATCTCCTACATCACGAAACATTGAAGAACTTGAAGAGAAAAAGGAAAAATTCAAAATCAACAAATCAAAAATTCCAAACGACAATTCAACAAATAACCATGACAAAATTGCAAGTAAAAATGATGAAATTTCCGTACCTGAAATTACGAAAATCAATGAAATTCCAAATACAATTTCAGTATTAGCAACTCCAATAGTAAAAAAAGCACGCGGTAGACCACGGAAAAGTGATGTAGCTCCAGATATTCCTCCTCTACTTCCAAATGATACAATATCTCAATCGGATTTTCTCAATAAAGAGCCGAAAGTAGAATCTGCGATAATTATTAATACTAATGGTATTGATAATAATCCATTAATTAGAAAACATAGTCGCACTAGAAATAAAATGAAAGTTGGAGTGGTCACTGAAACCGAAGAAACAGAAGTCGGCGATACAGAAGCAATCTCTGAAGACACAGAGGAAGAGGAATACAAACATAAACATACATACAGACGTAAAAGAGGTGGATATAGAGGACGAGGGCGTGGTAGACATCCAATTCGTTCTGCTGACGCTGATTACACACCAAGAACATCAGAATCAAATCCTAATCCGAAGAAACGCGAATCGAACGATGAAGTTCCAAGTGATAATATTATTATTATATGCGGAAAGTGTAATGAAAAATTAGCAAAAGATCAATGGACCAAACACAATTTAAATAAACACAATAATATGGGATGGCGGGTAGGTGATCCAGTGCCTGATTATGAAAGTAATGAGAAACTATGGCGGAGTATTTTAACTGTCGTGCATAAACGAAAAAAAGGTTCACTTATTTGTGAAAAATGTGGGATGAAAAAGCGCAGTGTAATTGGTTTTATATCGCACTATCAAGTTTGTGGTAAATCTGATGAGGAGCGAAATGCAATTAAATGGACATGTCCAGAATGCCATGGTGTATTTATGCCATCGTCTCAGGATGTTCATGAACGAATGCATCGTGATGAAAAACGCCAGAATGCAGCATTGTACGCGCAAATGAATGAAAAAAATAATGAGGTCGGTAATGCTAAACGTAAACGAAAGGCTGCGCAAAAAGCAGCAACAAAAATATCTGAATTTACTGCATTTGTAAAGGATGAAGAGGAACCTCGAGCTAAAAAAATGAAAATTCCCACATCGAATATCAAAGATTTAATTGAATATCCGCGAAAAAAAAATGCAATTCCGAATGTGTGGAAAGGCCTGTGGATGAAAGCACTTGCGGCTAATGAAAAGGCAGAATGTCGACAGTCAGGTTGTACATTCAGTACTATGGAACTTCAAGAAATGTATAAGCACCATAGTGAATGTAAATTTACACCAATTCTTACA
Organism: Galerucella tenella; assembly: GCA_910591685.1. NCBI lineage: Eukaryota > Metazoa > Arthropoda > Insecta > Coleoptera > Chrysomelidae > Galerucella > Galerucella tenella. The sequence goes on from CAJUYH010004460.1 coordinate 19,186, forward strand.
TTTACATGTAAAATTTGCAAATATTCGTCAGAAACATTGGATGATGTGAAGAAACATGTGAAAGACACACATGTGAATAAGATAAAATTGGAGGATGACTCGGATTTTTCTGCAAATGAATCGAGTGATGAAAGTGAAGCAGAGGACAATGTGTCACCAGTTGAAACAACACGTAAACAAAAAACATTTTCAGCACAATCATTGAAGCATGAAAAATTTGGCAAATGCGACGATCGTGCGGATTTTATACGCAATGAAAAATATTATCGTGAATGCCATAACAAAATGACGTTTGTCCCGGCGCTAAAATGGACATTGGAATTCGAAATGAAGAATTATTCTTTATCGCTCTTTGAAGATTTTAAACCGAATAATTTTATATTATTGATGGACAATGAAGCGGAAGATTATTTGCCAAAATTAACAAAGTCAATGCGCATTAAGCAAATGGACAATGCCAATGCCAATATAAAGAAGAATAAAACTGATACACAGGATAAAGAATGGAATAGATGGGAACGTTTTGAGTCGTCAGTTGTTGATGGATTTCCAACATTTTTTGTTGGCGGTCCAGTTTGGGCAATGGCTTGGTTACCAATACCCACAATATTATATTCACAGAATGTCAATCAATACATTGCAATTAGCACCCATTCAAAAATGAATGACAGTTTCATTATGGGGAAATCATATAAATTTAAAAATATCATTCAAATATGGAATTTGGGACATTTAGAGCATTCATTGTCATATGTTCCACACGCACCGCAATTAGCCTATGCAATTGCACATGATAAAGGCACAATTTGGTGTATGGAATGGTGCCCGTCAGGTGCATACGAAAATTCATATGCAAAAAATAATAATGTACAGACACAGAGTTCAATTCGTCGAATGGGATTATTGGCAGTTGCCTCGTCTGACGGCTGCGTTCACATTTATTCGATAGCATTTCCGGATCAATTGAATTTTACCAAAACCAACAAATGCAATTTACCAATCTATAAAACTGATCCCATTGTCACATTGCAAGTCAATCAATTATTGCATGAAGAAAACAACTATAACTGGCAATGTCTGTCATTGAATTGGAGCAAAATATCAGGACATGACACAATTGCTGCAGGTTTTACTAATGGTTATGTTGCATTGTGGGATTTAAGAACTAGATCTCCACTTTTGGTAACGAGAAATAACTCAACGTTAATAATCACGAGTTATCGATACTTTTGTGCTCATAGACAGGGTGTTACGGGCATTACAATTATTCCATTGGAAGGCAAACGATTTTTGGCTACAGGTGGTATTGATAGATGTTCAAAATTTTGGGATTTAGAAGATGTTAATGGTTGTGTTGGTGTTATTAGACGAGGAATGATTGTAAATAGCGCTTGGATGACACATTGGCCAAATATATTAGCATCGTATGATGATGCTCTTGGATTGGGACACACTGTAACATATATGATTGGCTTGCGAGAACCGTGCAATAAAGTTTTTCCAATGTTGCCGACAAATTCACCAACTTATGGATTAGCCACGTCTGATTATGCAAATGGTATCTGTCATGGAACATCAGCGGGTGAATTGGTCGCATTATTTCCATTTCAATTGATGTACTTTCGTGATTTGTATAAACTTGGTAAGGATAGATGGTTGGTATCGGCGATTGAAGTTATTGATTTTGAAGCGGACAAACAAAATAATATCAAAGAAGAAGAAAAAATAAAAGAGAAGAAGAAGATAAACGATAAAAAATCCAATTTGAAGGAGTATATTTATATGCCAGATACGTATGAAAAATGCAGTGACAGATTCGGCATTATTTTTCGTGACGATGTGAATGTGAGTGTATTTTATTTTCGAACATAACAAAAAAAAATCGTTGTCTCGCTGCTGTTTCTAAGTTTGTAATTCAATTGGAATTTTTTTTTTTTTTGCAGAATTCTAAGACAAAAAAGAAGAGTAAATCAGATCGGAGATATACGTTGAATTCTGAAGTAATGAAAGCCGTTCCAGTGGAGCAATACAATTTTACATCAATTAATAGGGTATGAAAAAAATTTATCCAATAATTATTTGCATAGTTAAAGACACATTAAATTCCCCTGATATAATTGAATAATATTTTATAGATATCATGGAATTCAAATGCATGGAGTTATTTGTGGTTTGGCGTTGGTTATCAAAATGGTTTCATTCGTATTCTCCATTTTAAATCGATGTCAATGGAAAATGCTATAATGAAATTGTTGCCGGGGCACACGAGAATGAGATTAAATAGAGAAAACGAAAAGACATGAGACAATGTAAAATATATTCGGCCATTCGTCAATTTCCAATATATTTGATGCTGAATTATTTATTATATACTTGCGAGTAGACAGTAGATGCATTTGAATACGTTGAAAATTAACATATGTTACATTGTTTTAGTTGTTACTATTTTGTATAAAATGAATTAAATATAAGAGTGAAATGTGATTTTATATCGTTTGGCAACGTGTGTGTGTGTGTGTGAGATTTTAAAAATTCAAATTGTCGCGCTTTACGCATGCGTAATAAATTCGTAAAATAAAAAATACTATCGATATTCTTCAAAAATAAAACATGGACGTTTTTATATATTTATCATCTTCCCCATATACATCCACCACCATCACATCCATTAAATGAGTTCTGAGAATAGAGAATACAGATAATATAGAGCGGAAGTATCTTATGGAAGTCACAATCTCTCAGATTTAAGTTGACCGTTGATGTTTCAACAGTTTGGTTTGTACGAGAATCTGATTGAAACATTTTTGAATCGCAAAGTGCAATAATTGTACGCGTAAATAGTCAATATTATATAAAAATTAGTTTTCATGAATTAAAACCTGATATTGCTGTGAACTTCTATATTTAATAATAAAATAAATGTGGGGAATGTAATAAATGTTTTTAATGGTTTTTTTTTTATTTTTCAAGAAAAAAAATGGGCTATAATCCATTGAAATGGAAACTTCGACACATTGTTTATATCTTAATGGCAATATTGGGATTTTATACATTGTTTATTTACAAAAAGGTTCATAATGCAGTTGCTGAAGCGACTGTAAAAAATACAAGGCCAGAGCAAGTTTGGGAATTTGTCGCAGACTTTAGCAATATGATGAAATTAAATCCAACAATGTGAGTATAGAATAAAATATTATGTTTTGTATATAAATTTGATATGTTCATTGATTAAGTAATTATTAACATTTGATGACAGAAAAGAGTTTAATATTATTGATGAGAGTGGCAATTTGGATCATTGGAAGTATTCAGTTCATTACAAAGAATTTTTAAGTCATCTTCCAGCAATTGAAAATACAGGACATGGTCACTATTCCATTAAACCCGATGGCGATGACTTTATCATCACTTCCAATCACAAAACCTGTTTTATTACAAGCTTTGACTGTGGTAAATTGAAATGAACCAATAGAAATAGTACGCAACAGATAGATAAAATATTAGCAAATAATAATTTTATGATTTATTTTTTGCAGTTAATTCGGTTTCGGAGTTCAGATTTTCGAGTGTTGGAGCTGATACGAAATGCATCGAACATGTTGAATACGAATGTCCAATCGCTTTTTCATTGTTGTGTCGGAAAGAAGTGAATTATCAACGTGACGAGATAATGTCACGATTGAAACAACACTTTGCTGCTGTATCCAGAATTTAAATGAAATATTCCAAAATAATATTTGATATTTTAGTATGCATGTAATAATATTTTGACAATAAAATATATATATAATTTTTTTTATATGTATACAATGGATATTGAAGAATTAATACACGACTTACTTATATTTCCGGTTTCGACATTTGCAATTAATGATGTAAAATAAAAATCCCTAGATCGTTCAACAGAAGAAAAACAGACATGGCGCAGTGGTATCGTGTCATACAGCGTGTGTTGCTGGCGAAAGTGAATGAAAGACAGAGAGGGTGAACATAACGAGAAGAGATTTTTTATTATTTTGTACCTGTTAAAAGACATTGTTTATAATAATATTTTATTGATAATATAATCATATATTTATAAATTGTTCAATATGTCGGAACAATACGATACGTGAGTTATCATTTTCATATGACTGTTTTACTATTCATTCATTATTCTTTGTTAATTTGAGGTTAGGTTTTAGATGAAATATATAACCACATTTTTAAAATTATGTTAAAGAATATTCATCACTGTAAAGTCAATTGTTTGAATAAATATGTAGATCCATTGTCAAGTTTTTATAATGAATTAAATTTTAATAGTACAATGTAAATGAATATTTATGAAAGAAATATAGCTTATTATATTTGAATGATTGCGAAATATTGTACGTATTATTTCTTACTTATTATCAATTACGATCGTTCAGTTAATATTGAATAATTGATTTTAGGTCGAAATTAAGTGATGAAAGTGGAGATGAAGACACGAATAATCAATCTCTCAAACTCAGGCTGGTAAATGTTAATATTATTCATTTATTTATATCATGAATTTGTGTATTATCGCAATTGTATAAATAATCTTACGTATATATCTAAAATAAATATATATATTTATTTCATTTTCAGCCACCCATAGAAATAGGTCCAAATGAAAATCGTTTACAGTATGGTTATGCATTGTGGTATAGTAGAAGATCAGTTGGCAAACAAAGCGATAGACGTTTTGCAGAAAATTTAAAACTTATTGGTAGATTTGGTACTGTCGAACAATTTTGGGCAATTTACAGTCACTTAGTGAGGCCATCGGAGCTTTTAGCTGCTGCAGATTTTCATCTATTTAAAAATGGCATCAAACCAATGTGGGAAGTAAGTAATGAAAACAATCTCACACTTTATTTTTCGTTCTCTTATTTAATTAATCGCATTATTTTAATTCACGACATTTTGGATTCTATTTTATCTTTTCTTTCCCCAATTTTTTTTATTAGGATTTAGCTAATCGATCGGGTGGCAGATGGGCGGTAACATTGAGAAAGGGTTTAGTAGATCGTTGTTGGGAAAATCTTATTTTAGCAATGATGGGTGAACAATTTATGGTGGGCGAAGAAATATGTGGCGCTGTTGCGTCCATAAGATTTCAAGTATAGATCAGATATAATGAATTGATAATGGTATTTTATATTGAGTAGTTTTTCTATTTAATTTGTTTCTTTCCTTTTTAATTTATATAGGAGGATAAAATTTGTGTGTGGAACAAAACTTCGTCAGACTCAGCAACAACCGCTCGAATTAAAGAGACTATTCGACGAGTATTACAATTACCAGCCGATGCTTCAATGGATTATAAACCACATAATGATCGGCTCAAACCACCGATTATCAAGAGCCCAAGTGAGGGCGCTGTGAAGTCAACTTTTTGAAATGACAGATAATCCCGACTGAAACATCCGAAATGAAATATTTTCCATACAATTTCAAACGTAATATATTGTTGGATTCTTATCAATTAAATTATGCATTTATACGTTGACATATTTATTTATTTATTAATTTATCAATTTCGTTTATATTTTTTTTCTCTTTGCTATTGTAGACTGAAGTATTTTACAAATGAATTGTGATTGTCTGAAGGAAGCGGATGATTTAATAATTGCTCGGCGCACATGTATATTTTCGCGAGATCGAAAATAATATTTTTCTCTCTCTATCTCTCTCGCCCTCTCGTCTCATGAAGACCAAAAATTAATTCAGAGATTTGTTGTGGATTAACACAGAGGAATAGAAGAAACAAGAAAATTTGTTTATTATTATTATTATTGTTTACACAAAAAGAAAAAAAATTTCAAAAAACAAGAAAAATTATACAATTCAAACGAATGAAATAAAAATGTCAAAAGACAAATGTACATTTATAAATAAATTTATATTTCTTGTATCCTTCAAAGTGAGAAACAAAAGAAAAATTGATCAAATCATCGATGGAAAAAAAGAAAGAAAAAACAGAAAATAATTGACGAGCAAATTTTGACAATTTCGCAGTCATATTCATTTCGTTCTGTCGTTACACAGTAAAATGAGTCCATTCAATTAATAACAGACATCAATGCGCCATACATTATTTTTTAAATGCCGTCGCGTATTGCAATAGAAAAATTTTGGAATTCATTATATATACAAACACATTTGAAGCACAATAGTTAATTTGTCATTGAAATAAAAAGCGCACATGATGATGCAAAAATACTGCTATTATATATTCCTAATATGGAAGAGGAAACGATAAGAAGAAAAGGAATATTCAATTGCTCATTGTCAAAAGCGCGTTAACTTTATGGACTAGCATCAAGATTCAATGTGATGAGATGAACGAGCGTTGTTTATGTTTTTTGCATTTTTTTTTTCCTTCAACTTTCACGAAATTCTTACATTAATTGTGCATTTTTTCCTATTATAATTACATTTAATTATGCATTAAATGATCATTACAACCTCAAAATGATGATTGTGACCATACCTAAAAACATATCAACAAAAATTATAAGATGGAAAAATTTACACTCTTTGAAAAAGAAAAAAATATATCAATGTTTTATTTTTTAATTGCGCACTTGCTTATTTACTTACCTAATACGAAGGAGAATATTAATTTAAAATTCATGGATAGATGAAAGTAATCAGGTATTCTATTGATTCGTTCGCCCTCAGTGGGTAAAAGTAATCCGACAATACAAATGATGCCAGCAATCAGTGCTACATAATTTGTACCTCCTGTTAAATTTATCACAGTTGCAATTATTAAAATTCGAATTAACTTCAATTCACGAAATATAAACAAAAACTTTCCCGCACAAATGAAATAATACAAAAGCTATTGAGGCAACATAATTATTTAGTAACTAAAAGACAAAATACAGTGGTTTTAGTTGTCAATAATCTCTAATGGAAAGACATCTAAGATAAAAAGAATTTTGAGAACATTTATATGAACTAATTCCTAAATGAAATACTAACTTATCAACCTTTGTCCACGAGAACATATTGGATACGGTGTATTTTCGATTGGTCAATAATATTCATATCCACTGTTTTATCGCGATAGCAATTAAATTGTGATTCTGATGGTCTTTCAAATATGTCCAACTTCATCTCTGCAATCCGACACGATATACATACAAATATTCTTATGACAATTGACATTATTATTGATAAAACAAAAATAGCCAAAAGCAAATGGATTTTATTGTTTGTTTCTTTTTTTTTTTGCGATTCAATCCCCATAACAAAAATATTAATGTGAATATGCAGAAAAATATTATTTACTCACTGTCAATTGTCCTTGTTTGAGACGTTAATGAATACGATCTCTGCTGTCTGTCCTCATTAGTTGGAAGCTGTTGAAACATATCAGGATCAGGAGTTCCTCTACCAAGCTCACTTGTTACAGCCAATAGTTTTGCTTCCACATCTCGTCGACCAATCACCTGAATAAACAAAAAATATTTTATTGATTTTTATCAAAAAGTTAATAGTAATAATTGTTGATTATAAATATTTCTTCATCCACCTGTTTTGTTGGATATTCCTCCATTTGAATTCTAAATTTGTCAATTACATTGCAATTTGCAATCATCAGGGCATTGTGTCTTACAACAATGTCAACACAACACCGTGATTTAATTGTTCCTTCTGGATCGACGACTTTATATTTATTTGGTGATGTACTGAGTACTAATGGCAAAAATAAATACAAGAGAAAAAAAATTATAAAATTACTTTGGCATATTTACTTGAATAATAAATTTAATATGCAACGTTACCTTTGAATTTGACTGGAAATTCATAGGGATTGTAGAGGGTGAGAACTTGTTTGTGTGTCGATTGATCATCTAAATAGAATGTGATAGTTTGGGGAAAGACAAACACAGGAAATTTTCTTGGTGTGCGTGGCTGAGGCATCATTTCTATTAACTCGTTTTTGTATATTTGAATTCTTTAGAAAACTGTTTGTTAAAGAGCGCAAAAAAAAAA